>JBBMFX010025100.1:0-12254 GCA_037832545.1 Rhabdalestes septentrionalis | reverse complement strand
AGACAGACCTCTCTCTCTCTGTCTCAAAGTTATTAAAAATAAACATAACGTACCTATTGCCAGGTGTAGCCTGTGTCTGAAGCACTGAAGGCACGTCCAGCCATTCACCTCCATAGCCTTTATCATGTTCGATGCATTGCCGTCCATGGATTCAAGATTTTGCCCAGCCCCTGCAAGACCTAATGCATGGTAAGGGACTGGGACCCCAGGATGTGTTTGAATGGACAGATGATAGCGAGCGGGCATTCACTGATCTAAAGCAGGCACTTTGTGAGACCCCGGCATTGGGGGTCCCAAATTACAAACGCCCGTTTCAATTGTGTGTGGATGAAAGAGGTGGTTTCATGACTGCTGTTCTGGGACAGGAGCACAGGGGCCGATTCCGACCTATTGCTTACTATTCTAGGAAGTTGGACTCTGTGGCGTGCTCCCTCCCTGCGTGTCTTTGGGCTGTGGCAGCCACTGCTGAAGCTGTGTTGATGTCATATGATTTAGTTCAAATGCATCCTTTCCAGGTCCACACCACTCATGCAGTACATGCCCTTCTGACTCAGGCGAAAACCTCTCACCTAACTGCTGCTAGGCTGATCCATTATCAGAACGTTTTGCTAACTTTAGCAAACGTGACGATAGAGCGATGTGGGGCAGTCAATCCTGCTACACTAGTTCCCACTGAGGTGGACGGTGACGAGCATGATTGCATTGAGGCGACCCAGGCATTGGCAAAGCCTAGGGATGACTTGGAGGAGGACCCCTAACAGAGGGAGAACTGGTTTTTGTGGATGGGTGTTCACTCCGGCTGGAGAATGGGGAGCCCTCCACATCATATGCAGTTGTCCGGCCGAATGGGGAACTAATAGAAGGAGGGAAGTTACCAAGGACGTGGTCCGTGCAGGCAGTAGAGCTGTATGCCCTAACTCAGGCTTGTAATAAAATGAGAAACCAAAAAGTGACTATTTTTACTGACTCAAGGTATGCGTTCGGAGTCTGTCATGACCATGGGGCACTGTGGAAACAGAGAGGATTTCTCACAAGTTCAGGCAAACCTATTCAACTCCACTCACTTGTGCAGGACCTTCTCCAATCCATTCAGCTGCCAAAACGATTAGCCATTGTGAAATGTAAGGCACACACTAAGCAAAAGGACGAGGTGAGCGTGGGGAATAACTGGGCTGATTGGTGGGCAAAGAAAGCCGCCACAGACCCAGAGGCCCCAGTGAAGCTGATGATGTGCATTACTACTAATCCTGCTGACCTTTCTCTCCTGCAGACAGGGGCAACTCCAGAGGAAAAAGGACACTGGAAACGAAAAGCTGGAGTGTTGGGGAGTGATGGGGTCTGGAGGGAACAAACAACTAATCTTCCTTACCTCCCAAAGTCTGCCTTTCCAGGATTGGCAAAGGTGGCCCATGGATTGGACCAGAGACACTGGGCCGCCCCTTCATTCACGGCTTATGCTCAAACTTTCGTTTCCAGGTGTTCCACATGTATGACTCACAACATGGGTCGTGCATTGAAGCCAACAACTGCCACAACTCCTCCATTTTTTGTCCGACTTCAGCCGGCGCTGCAAAACGTCACCACCCGTGACCATGTCACATGGTACAAAAACCTCGCGAGAGCAAGGTTTTCCAATCCATGCGGCTTGGAAAAAAAAATAGAGAAAGAAAAATAGCCGCTCTGACTCCGGCTCACAGGCAGAAGCCGATGTTCTGCCATTTTTTGCTGCCTTGCCAGAATTTCCTACCCATACTCCTGAATGGACATCTGTATAAGGATTTATGCTATCAAAATAACTTTCCTGTACTTTAGAGGGGGTAGCAGTTTTTACACATAGTTTTATGCTGCCAGAAATTGCTGCCTATAGTTTTTAATGGGCTATCAGTTTTTTACACTAAGAATGTAATGTCATAAAATAATCATCGTTGATGAAGTAGTTATTAGCTTCTTATGCCCCATGCATTTCTGCTGGTTTTAACCACATTGTGGGCATCTTATGTGATTAAAAAAAAAATGTTTCCTCAGTTTTATAATAATCTGTGAACAAACAAGCAGGTTTAAAGAAAAACTGAACGAAGTTTATTTTTCTGAACATTTGTCACAAACATAAGTCAAGTCTTTCTTGTATTTGGTACATTAGAAAAGTGCCCACCTACTGCAGAGGTCACACTGCACCTAAAAGACAGTTAAATTAATATGTCATCTGAAACAACGAAACAAACCTTTATGACAGGTCTTTGGAGAAACGTAATATTTTTAATCTATATTAAAATATGTGAGGTTAGGACAAGCATTTTATGAGTTCATAATAAAGTGCATTAACCTTTGGCTCCATTAAAATATCTTCATTACAAGGATCAGGTATATTTCCAGGAGTTCTCCTTTTGTGAATTCAGTCAATGCTGTACTGGTTGGAAATGTTTCTTTGACAAGTTGAGATGTTAAAATAGAAACAGAATAATTTGTATGGGAGTATGACTTCTTACCATTTCAATCATGCTTTCATCAGCATTTCCTTCCAACATAGAGCAAACCACACAGTAGTCCTCTACATTTCCTAGGAGCATACCATTTGAATAATCTATTCAAAATGAACTGAAAAATCCAACTACAATTCAGCAAATTATAGTCCACAACATTGAAAGTTGGGTTAAAAGAATAACCCTAAATTACTAGACTGTTACTGCACAATATACTGTAGTTATTACTGTAATTCTATTGCATTGTTGACCATGTAACACAATATACAACTGACCACAGACTAGGCTACAAACGACACGCTTTGTAATGTAAATGATTACCGATACAGATCATATTACCAAAAAATTCACAAAACATACATTTATGACAGTTGATACTAGAACAGGATTTGTACGTCCAGTGTAGTTACCATGTGAATATTTTGTGCCTGTTGTGTAATGTCACCATCCCACAAGACCTCTCTCTGAGGGTGTTTCATCTGGTACATCCAGATTCTTAATCTTCTTTTCATTTGTAATTGCCAAAATATTAGCAATAGTCCTAAACATACCTCGACATTCCAGCAGTGCACATGCAATTTCCATTCGAGATGCGCTCACAGCACTTTGGCTCGTCTTCATATCACTGATGTGACCCCTTGAAAGGTGCAAACTGCAAAATTCAGTTGTATTCATATTAATTCAAAGTAATAACTGCCCAGTATAACTCAGCAAACAGGTACCTTCAAAATAAGAACTCCACAACTGCTGGAATCTTGCTGTAGCTCGAGTTTGCACTTGCCACACTGCATTGTGCTCGGCACAGTCTCTCATCTTCAGAAAATTTCTAGATATTGTAAAAGACATTAAAAACTGTATTCAAATCTGGGAACATAAAAAATCATGCTAAGAATTAAAGCCCGTGTTTTCTCTCCAATGGTCATTACTGAAATGCATGTAATAACTCTTAACATGTTTTCAATTAAATTACATCGGAGTGACTTGTTTAATTAGAAATATTCCCACATGACATCATATGCACAGTTACCTCCAATTTCTCAGAACTTTACATTCATATGCATCTTACTTTTCCAATGGGTCAACAATTGTAATGGTCTCACTGGACATCTTTAAAAAGGCAAATAATGTATAATAATTTCACAAGGACACAAATTACATCTAAAACATAGCAGAAGCAAACTGGATGAGAAACATTCCAAAGCTCTGCTCATGATGATGTTGTTATAATTGTGATTCCTCAATTTTACAAATGTAGAAAAATTTAAAAGCAAAAACAGAAATGAAATTCCAGGACATTTTGCCATTTGTATCACTTTACAGGTCATTTCAATGACTGGAAAATAACCCTAAATATTTTCAGGTTTTCAGGACACGTGGGAACCCTGTAAGAGGAATGTAGAAAGGAAGGTTGGATTGGAGGCTAAGGATGACATTAAAAGTTTCCTCCAATATTTTAACTCCAAAAGAGCTCTAAAAGCTGAAATCAGTAATCTGTAGGATAGTAAGGGTCTTATAACTGAAAATAAAATTGATATAGTAAAAATAAGAGTTTAATGATTCTTTTACACAATAGAGAACACAGGTAACCTGCCACCATTTAATACAAATACAGTGTCGTCTATGACCAATATATGTATAACTGAGGCTGATGTGGTACAAAGCCTTGCTAAGCTCAAAATAAATAAATTGCAGGGCCCTGATGGCATCTTACCTATAGTTTTAAAAGAGATGAGGGATATTATTAGCCAACCTTTAACATTACTATTTGAGAAATCCTTATCTACTGGTGTGGCACTTTCTAATTGGAAGCATGCCAATATAACACCCATATTCAAAAAAGGGGATAGAAGTTATCCAGCAAACTATAAGCCAATCAGTTTAAGTTGCATAACTGGAATGGTAATGGAAGCTACAATCCAAGTGAAAATGATAGATTACCTGGATGCAAATAACATTCTGAGGGATAGCCAACATGGATTTAGGAGAGGTAGCTTCTGTTTAACTAATCTACTTGAGTTCTTTGAGGAAGCTACAAAAGAAATTGATCACAAAAAGGCCTATGATGTGATCTGCTTAGTTTTGCAGAAGGCCTTTGATGTTGTCCACCACAAACGGCTCTTGCTTAAACTCCAAACTGAAGGGATTTTAACAACTGTAGCAGAGGCTCCAAAGGGATCTTGATTTAATTTGCGACTGGGCTGATACCTGGCAGATGAAATTTAATGTAGATAGATGTAAGGTAATCCATGCAGGGAGCAGAAATATAAAGTACAGATATTTTATGGGTTCCACTGAAATAAAGGTAGCTGATTATGAGAAAGACCTCGGTGTGTATGTTGATGCTTCCATGTCCCACTCTTGCCAGTGTGGGGAAGCAATTAAAAAGGCCAATAGGATGTTGGGTTACATCTCTAGGTGTGTGGAGTTCAAGGGAACTGATGCTACGATTATTTAATTCCTTGGTAAGACCCCACCTAGAATATTGTGTGCAGGTTTGGTCACCATTCCTTAAGAAGGACATTGCTGCCTTGGAAAAGGTGCAATGTAGGGCTACGAGAATTATTCCTGGTCTTAGAGGAATGTTTTATGAGGAGAGATTACCTGAGCTGAATCTGTTTAGCCTCGAGCAAAGGAGACTAAGGGGGGGACATGATCCAGGTATATAAAATTCTAACGGGTCTGGATGCTGTTCGATATTTCAATATTAGTTTAAATAATAGAACCGGTGGCCTTAAGTGGAAATTAGTGGGAGAACATTTCAAAACGAATTTGAGGAAGTATTTCTTTACACAGCGTGTACGTAGAGTACGGAATAGTCTTATTACTAGTGTAACGCAAGCTAAATCCCTGGGTTCCTTTAAATCAGAGCTAGAGAAGATTTTAATAACTTTGAGCTATTAGTTAAGTTGTCCCCAAAAGAGCTTGATGGGCTGATTGGTCTCCTCTCGTTTGTAAATTTCTTATGTTCTTTTGTAAGATTTTAACAACTCTGAGCTGTTAGTTGAGTGCTCCCCAAACGAGCTTGCTAGGCCAAATGACCTCCTCTCATTTGTAAATTTATGTTCTTATGAAGGTATAAAAATAACTGACCATATGATAAAATGATTTTGTCTAATACAGGACTACAGTCTTCATTAGGTATATATTTTCCCCTCGCACTTTGTATGGGCAGTGAATTGCCCCTACTTACGTGTGGATTCCTAATAAGAAAAATGCAAGAAATGAACACACATATAGTCAGAATAATTCTCATGTTGTCAACTATTGAGTGCAATTCAAATTTTATTGAACAAATCTAATGATTACAGTATTTTTTTGTCAAACAAAACACTTACAATGAACTGTTCCAAATTATTATGCACAGTAAGCTGCAAAACACTTTATAAGTTGCAAAGAACTGAAAATTGTCATTTGTTGTGTTTGCAACATATGTACTGAAATCAAACAGGTCACGTCACATTTTGACATAGGACCCCTTATTTGATAGCAGCTTCACAAGTCTTGCATCCATTAAACTTGTGTATTTGGACAGTTTCTGCTTGTGAGCACTGGTTAGTGGTGGCAGAATAGAAGGTTTATGCACAGTTGCAGTGGAGGACTCTACACCTTGATGTCCATGGGACTCCAGAGGCACCAGCAGCTTCAAATATCTGTTTGCTGCTACATAATGGCATTTTAGCAGCTGCTCTCTTGATCTGATGCATGGATCTGGCAGAAATCTTCCTCAATTTCCCTTTATCTGCACGAACCCGTCTGTGCTCTTATCTACTGCATGGAAAGGCTCATTTTCCATTTTTGTTCTGCATTCTGAAATGGAAGAAAAAAAACTTTCATGAAGAACACAAACCTATAAAAGGTACTTGTGTGACACTATTAAGGAAGGATCTGACTAGGAGAAAAGCTGGCAGAGTGATTGCCTGGCTGCCGGCTGCAAATGATATGTCGAGCAGTAATATGGCATTAATCAACAGATATGAGGTGAAGATTTAAATATTCTAGAGGGAGCCTGGTGGGGACCTACTTGTGTCGGATGAGCCGGCCTCCCTGGATCACTTGTGCCATCACATTGGCCATGTGGCAAGAAAAAAGGAGCCAGTTTCGGGGCTGGACTCGGTATGAGAACCTCATAAATATCACCGAGTAACAGGTAAGAGCTGGGGAGACAAAGATCATGCAGGGGTCAGAGGCCAGAAAGAAGAAGAGCAACCAGCTTAAAACCTTTAAAAAGTCCCTCTGGAGTCCCGAGTGACCCAGTGGACGCTCATATAGATGGAAGGTGAGCCCTCTGCCTCTTACCGAAGGTCATTCGACCGCTGATGATGTCGGGGCTCTTCCTCATATCGCTGACTGCGACTAGGGGCAGACCCCAATTAATAACTGGTCCCCAGAAGTGCTGAAATCAAACAATAAAACACAGAGCTGATCTAACATGCAGCAGGGTGAAGGTACCATTAAATAAATTTCAGAGGATTCTTACAATACATTAGTGTGAGATTATTAAACAGTAGTCATAAAATTACATGTATATTAACAAAAAATCAGTTTGTTACTTTCTTACCGTGCTTTTGTTGTAAGGATTTTCCCAACAGGCACATTCAGATCACGGAAAGACAAAGAAAACAAACAAAAAAAATTATAAGTGCAATTCTGTGATCACCAGCAGCACTTCTGCAATGATGGACCCAAATGTAAGCAGTGACTTTATGCTTACATCTACAACAAAGTGAAGAGTTTAAGCTTCTTATACACTGACGGCAATCGACAAGGAAAGTTTACATATTGGATTTTTACATAAACTGCAAGCGCCTCTGGATGCACATACCTCCTCAGATACTTCCGAAACTCTTTGTTTTTAAGCTGGTTTACAGCTCTCTGAAAGAAATTCCTTGCCATGTTAAAGTCAATGTACATGCACGTATGTTGATTTTGTTCAAAATGAAATGTGAAGATGAATTTGCCGTTTATATAGGAATGCGAATGACATCAGCACTCTAGATTCTAGAACTTACATACGTAGGCTACTGCTTATGTAACTGACGTAACTGTTCCAACATCTCCTTGGAAACGGACTGGAATTGAATGGAAGAATGTTAGTGGGCGAAATGAATTTTGTCAACTGAATAAATTCATTTTGTGTACAAAATGCATTTCCTGAACGAAAGTCATTTTGTGGAGGAAAGGAATGTCATGAATGATACAGAGTCATTTCGTGGAAGAAATCGATTCTGCGGAATTACGGAGTGCTTTTGTGGAAGCAGGAAATGCATTTCATCTGTTGCAGAGTCACGAAAAATCAGCGCTTGACACTTGGCATACCATAAAGTACAAAGTACTCAGCAGGCACATGGACGCAGACACATCTGTATCCACACCTGGATATTTCAGTGTGACTTTTATTGCGTGGATTCTTACTACAGTGGTGCCTGCGGTTCACGAACACAATCCGTTCCAGGAAAGTGGTCGTGAACCAATTTGTACGCGATCCAAGGCAATTTTCCCAATAAGAAAGCATTTAAATTCCATTAATTCGTTCAGAAGTCTACCAAATAATGATTTGTTGTCAATTAATTTTCTGGTTTTTATAGTGAAAACTTTAAAGAAAAACACAATATAGTGTGGCGACGGGCGGACCGAGGCATCACGGGAGACATGGAGACTTGCTTGCTGGGGTAATTACGCTTTTTATTTACAGTCATTAAACCCCTTGCATTGTTGTGGTTGTTAATGTTAATGGTTGCATTTCCCTATTGTCGCGTGTGTGTTTGGCCGTGTTTTGTTAACGGCCCGATCCTCACGTGTATTTAGCGTGTGTAAATCATCCACCGTGTGTGCATCTTGCAGTTCGGCGTCTGTGTATTTGGGACGTGTCCCATTGGAAAGACATTGGGATTTTGGCTTTTAAAAGCTCAATCTAAAGAAGCACATCGAGGAAAGCTAAACTAATGGTAAACACCAGTGAATTAATTTCAGTTATCACGATTAGCCTGGATAACAGCTTGGGGAGAGCTTTGTGTCTGATGTTAAGTGAACGTTTTCTTCTCTTGGTGATAGGCTGGTTAGGGCATTTGAATCACTAATATTAACTTGGACATTTGAACAATGAACGCTGAAATAGTTATGTACGCTGAAAAACAGGGTTTTGTGACTGAGATAATGAACCCCATGCTGGTAATAGGAAAAACGGTGACTTGTGTTTTCAGAAATGGCTTTAAAATACGTTAACATTAACCTGTACTTCTTTTTTAACAATAGCCTACTCCTGTTTAGGTTTTTAAAGCCCTCTTTTTGAAGTGTGTGATGTATGCAAAATTTTTCTTTTCCATGCTTTAAAATGCTGAGTAAACGTTTTGATATTAAAAGTTTAGACAGCGTTCCGTTGTTATTCATATTTACTTGCACTTTAATTACTCAAGTACAGTTAGTTACAGATTATTTGTAATACTTAAGTACAGTGAACACTAGGTACTTTAAGACTTTTACTTGAGTGGAATTCTAGTTGGTGACTTGGGAGGGTATCTGTACTTATACTTAAGTGTGACTTTCGGGTACTTTATACAAGACTGTGAACAAGCTCGACTGTCTCAGACGGAAATCATAGCTCAGAGGTAATGATACTATATTAATAATCTCTGAGTTAATGATTAAGACATATATCAGCCTTCCAGCTGCAACTGATTAGAAATCAACCTAATGTTTTTCATGTTAGAAATCATAAACCTGCTTCAGTTCATGTCTCTGTGTGAAATCAGATGTTACTCACATGGCATAAGGCCCAATGTGGCTCTGACTGTAATCACCCAGAGTGTGGCCCAGCGTGACTCCTGATGACATGTTAATCTCTTGGAGTGGGAATTCCATTTCCATAAAAGTTATTGTAGGAAACCTCGTTAATGGAAATATATTTTCAAAACCTTCGAACAATATTGGCCTTTCGCATTTTTTCTCACAAAAAACTCCAAAAATGTCAGGTAGTGACAACTCCAATGAGCAGAGTGAAAAAACGATTAAAATCGGTATTTAACTAACTAAATCAGAAGAGGAAAAAGAAGAATAATTTAGCTTGGCATAATTCTATGTTTAAAACATTTTGAACAGTTTCCATGCCAGGTAGTGCAACCCAAGAAAACCCATCAAAACATGATGAATATCATAAAGTATGAATATCATGAAATAATTTATTATTTAAATCATATATATAAACTTGATATCAAGGACAAAGGTTAAAATTGTGCAGGTGGTGCAACCGGAATCAGTATTACTACTAATTATAAATTATAAAAAGTAGGAATAAACATTGATGAAGTGTAGACACTTAACCTTATGGGAATTGACAGGGCTTCATGTTTGATTGGGCCAATTTTTTGCCTTTGGTTTGGTTACTATATAACCTCAGATGTGAATTATGTCTGATAGCTGAAATGAAAGCTGACCATTGATTGCAGTAACTTGGATAATTCAAATTCATAACTTCTGTCTAAAAAGTCAAAAAATTTGACAAAAAAGTCAAATACAAAAACACATCTTTGTGTTTTGGTATTTTGTGAATATCTCAAAAACTACATGATGGATTATATCAAAGTTAAAATATGTGGTTCTCAGACTTGTTTTCTAAATGTACACCTAATTTTATTGTGCTAAAATGCTTTTATAAAATTAAATTATGTGAAATATACAAATATCTCCTGCTCCTTCAGTATTTCCTCCAAAGAAAGTGTACATTCGACACAAGCATTGTCTTTTTTTAGTTAAATATATGTGTAACAGCAATTCTGTGACCATTGTATTCTGTGACTCCAGTAGATACTGTTGCCACTATATAGCTTGAGCTTGCTCACACAGATGTGTTCCTAACGCAAACAATGTAAACTCATACGTTGTAAACAAATGAATGTCAATGCGATGTAGAGTGGGTGTATAGAAATGCTGGCTTTTAACATGATATAGGTTTAGCTGCTTGTTATATCAGATTAAACAAAATTAGGCTGATTTGTAGAGTAGCCTATTTGTATAATTCTAACACAACTAAAAAGTGATTAAAGCTCACATGGGCAACTTGATGCTATGAGTATACAGTCAAAGTAAAAAGTATGTGAACCCCTTGGAATTTATTCATAAAAAGTGATCTGATCTTCATCTAAGTCACAGGTACTGATATACACAATGAGCTTAAGCCAATAACACAAAAAAGGTTCTACTCTTTCAAGTTTTTATTATTCAAACATATTCAGCATTCACAGTGGTACTGGAGAAGGTAAGTGAACCCTTAGGTTCAATAACTGGTTGACCCTCCTTTGGCAGCAATGACCGCAACCAGGCACTTCCTGTAATTGCAGATCAGACCTGCACATCGTGTGGAGAGAGTTTTAGCCCATTCTTCCCCTGCAAAACTGCCTTAACTCTTCCATATTCTTTGGTTGTCTTCTGTGTATTGCTCTCTTAAAGTCATTCCACAGCATCTCAATAGGATTGAGATTGGGGCTCTGACTGGGCCACTCCACTGCGATGTTTGGGGTCATTGTCCTGTTACATCACCCAGCCTCAGTTGAAGGACAGACATTCTCACATTATCCTGAAGAATTTGCTGATAAAGTTGGGAATTCATTTTCCCCTCAATGATGGCGAGCTTTCCAGACCCTGATGCAGCAAAGCAGACCCAAATCATGATGTTCCCTCCACCATACTTTACTGTAGGGATGATGCATTTATCTTTTTACGCCAAATGAAGTTCTGCTTGTTCCTCCCAAATAGTTCAATTTTAGTTTCATCACTCCACAAAACATTTTCCCAGTATCGCTGTGGAGTGTCCAAGTGCTCCTTCGCAAACTTCAGGCGTACAGCAATGTTTGACAGCAGTGGCTTCCTTCTTGGTGCTCTGCCATGGTCTCCTTTCTAGCTGATTCATGAACACAGATGCTAGACAGTTCTAATGACTTCTTCAAGTCTTTCGCTGTCACTTTAGGATTCTTCTTTTCCTCAAAGATGACTTTGCGTTGTGCTATTGGGGTCATCTTGGCAGGGCGCCCACTTCTAGGCAGAGTAGCCACGGTACCAAATTGTCTCCATTTATAGACAACTTGCCTAATAGTTTATATTAATAATAATATAATAATAATTTATAGACAACTTGCCAACAGTAGACTAATGAATATGTAAAATCTTTGAGACAACTTTGTAACCCTTTCCAGCCTTATGTAACTTAACAATTCTTGATCTTAGGTCTTCAGACAGCTCTTTTGTGCGAGGCATGATTCCCATCTGGACATGCTTCTTGTCAAAAGCCCAAACTGAACCTTTTCAGTGGTTTTTATCAACCAAAGTAATTCTAGGCCACACCCCTGAACTCGTTTCATTAAATGGACTCCAGGTGTGCTAAATTTTTAAGCTTTTAAAAAAAGTCATTTACTTGGGGTTCACTTACTTTTTCCTACTTTATACAATATGGTCAAATATTCTCTGAAAATCTGTGTATCTTAATTATAGGACACAGTGTTTGTAAATTATTGTGACTTACATGAAGATTCAACTATGTTTTATATGGGATTTAGTCATACACGTAGAAAATTCCAAGGGGTTCACATACTTTTTACTTTGAACATATTTAAATGGGCCACTCTAACCTGCGAGAGAGTGCCTGTTGGAAAGGCCGTCTGCGAAAACGGGATGCCAACGCGCATACGCTTGGATCAGCGTCAGGAGCGTCTCTTTTGAGTTTTCAGAGGTGGTTTTCTGATTGTGCCGCACCAGATCATCCTACCCAGTGCCGAACGATCCTGG
>JBBMFX010025074.1:0-12254 GCA_037832545.1 Rhabdalestes septentrionalis | reverse complement strand
GTGTGTGTGTGTGTGTGTGTGTGTGTGTGTGTGTGTGTGTGTGTGTGTGTGTGTGTGTGTGTGTGCGCGCATGCATTGGTGCTTGCATTGGCATGCATATTATTGTCCTAAAATGTGAAGGGTATCTTGGGTGCACTATTAGTAAAGTGAGAACAGTAGGGCAATGATAACACAGTGCTGCTTTATCAATAGTGTGGAGTTATGTTTTGTGAATCAAATGTAATGTTTAATTTGTTCTACTTGACTGCCAAAAGGAAACTAGAAAATGAGATTACACAAAACTTTCAGTTGTCATTTTAGAGGTGGGACAGACAGTAAATCAGTTTAAATATACACACAATGATAAAAACAACACAATATTGTGGATGTGTCTCCAGAACATAAAAAATGTGATCTTTTACTCTCCTCATAAAGTTCTAATAAGATCATAAAAAATGAATATGTATGCAATTTGAATAAACAACTCTGTAAAGCTGCTTTGTGACAACCTGGTTGTAAAAAGCGTTATGGAAATAAAATTGAAATGAATGGAATTGAATTGAATAATAATTATTATTATCCTTACAATTTCTCACAATTTATGAGTATGTCTGAAATGTGACCATTTACTGGTACTTACTACAACACGTTTGGTCACTGTGTATCCAGATAATTATTTTTGTTCACATTGTTTAATCAACATGTCATACACAAACATTTCCTTAACAAACAGTTGATAACTATTTTGTCGAAGTCTTCATTCAATTCAATTTTATTTATATAGCGCTTTTTAAAACCAGGTTGCCACGAAGCAGTCCAGCAGCTTTACAGAGTCCATATTAACACACCACATCTCTAAACTTGCTAACAAATGACATGTTCTGTTATGTTAAATTCTGTTCACTAAAACATTATGCTTGCTATGGTCAATTTGATTTAAGGAAGAAGTCTTAAAAAGTATTTCCAAGGCAGATTTATGGTAGAGTTTTTTCAGTAGACATGAAAGTGCGGTCTTTATTTATCAAGGAGGTGTTTCTTTTTGGTTAATTGATATGATTATAGTAGACTGAGTAGATTGACACAGTCCGGTTTATGTCACTTTGCTCAGTGTTTTACGGCTTTTCATTTCCTAAACTACAGATCATTCATAATTTATTTCACAATGCAAACCTACAGTAGCAGTAAAACAACATTTATATAGATGATGGTCATAAAAACATTTTAGAAATAGGATGTGACCATAAATGTATTAATCATACCAGTCAGATAATAAACTGAAGAGAACACTTTAAGCAGGATCACAATTATGTCAACACTGACCACAAATATACATAAGAAGGATGAGCAGATATTCAAAAAGGTGATATGAAGATCAGAGCCATATAAAAAATAATTGATTCATTCAGTATGGTGTCAGGTCTGTCGTCCTATTTCTGTTTTTGTTTTTTTGGGCTTTGGGATTTTGTGACTTTTATTTTGATATGCTAAGTACACCGGGTTTGAGTTTGTCTTGCAGCTGATGCACTCAGGAGTAATTGTATGTGTTTCGTGATTGGGTTTTGTCAAATTAGTTTGAGTGTTTTAGTTTAGTTGAGACCGACACGTGTTGTCGGTCGACCTTCATTCTAGGTTTCATTTGATTTGTGTTTTAGCATACTCCTGGCTCCTTTGCTACAAATGCTATACTTTTTCAGCTCCTGGCTGTCATGCCAATTTAGGTTTCTTGTTTGATTAAATAAAGAATAATGCATTTCAATGACCCCTCCTGTTTGTGTGCCTGTCCTGTGTGCCTGGAGAAGTAAAGGACGAAGGAGACACAAGATAACAATGAGATCACAAAACAAGACAAGACATACATGCCACTTTCGTGAAACATCTTAAATGTTTATTTTTAGATAAATCTTTAAGGCAAGGTGTCATGTATGGGCCGTCTCGGTCAAACCTCAAGTGGCCCCCATCTCCAGAGTATTAGTGTGCCCAAGTCCTGTCTTGTCTTGATGATGTCATAGTATGTTTTGAGTGTATGTGTGTGGAGATGTGAGCATGTTTGTCATGTGCCTTGGCAACCCAGGTGGGAAATGTTAGGATTCATGAGATCATTAGTGGATTTACTAAGTACATGTCCATCTGCATTGTGTTTCTGAATGAGTGGTGCTGTCTTGTGATTGGTTGTTTGTGTCATGCCCCTTGATATAGAAAAAAAGCCCAGCCAGTCTGGAGAGAAGACATGCAATCACCCATCTCCTACACCAAGATACTACGCAGGTTTGTTATCTTTGATTAAATTCAAACTAATCCCTGAGAAGAATCCTGGACTCGTGTCTGTGACTTTCCAGCATGGCTACAACAGTTCAATCTCATTCTGTTCCCAGCAGAGATGCCACTGCCCTGGCAGACCATGCCGCAAAAGATGGCTGATGCCACTACACAGTAATAAAAGGTCTTCCAGAGTGGCCTCTTCATTCCAAAAGGCCTGAGGCTCCGCAGTAGGTACAGCCTGCTCTGCCTTTTTTGTAGAGTGCATTTGTGGTATGAGTCCAGTCCAGATTGTGCATGTTCAGTGGTTGTAGTAGAGAATGTATGTGCCTGCGGAAGTCTACCACCAGCTCCTTGGGTTTTCCAGTGTTTATCTGGAGTTAGTTCTGCTGGCACCAGTCCATAAAATCCAGGGTCAGTTCTTTGTACTCCCTTTCATCCCCATAATTGATGAAGCTGACTATTGCAGTCATGAGAATGCTTTAGCAGGAAGCAGTGGGAGGAATTGTGAGAGAAGTCTGCAGTGTAGGTGATGACGAGGAATGGTGCCAGAACTGTTCCCTGTGTGGCCTCAGATGACTTTGTCCAACCCGGCCCTGAGTTTTCAAATACAATGGTCAGTTTGTGAGGTAGTCCAGTATCCATGTGTTGAGGTGATGGTCCACAACTGTTTGCTCCAGCATGTCCCTCAGGATTGTGGGTAGAATGGTAGAAATCAAAGTAAATGATTCTCACTGTGCTCCCAGTGGTCTCCAGGTGAGAGAGGGTACGATGTAGGAGGTGGATGATGGCTTCATCCACTCCAATGCCAGGCTGGTTGGCAAACTGAAGTGGGTCTAGTAATGACCTCACAAGGGGCTGAAGCTGAGCAAAGACCAGATGCTCCAGGGTCTTCAACAAGTGGGTTGTCAGAGCCACCAGCCTGTAGCTGTTGAGGTCCTTGGGATGAGGGGTCTTCGGTACAAGTACAACACAAGCAATTTTCCGGAACTGTGACACTATCACCAGGTTCAAGCTCAGGCAGGATATGCTCAGGCTTGATGTGCACTGTCATCTTACACAGTTGATTTGTGCAGAACCTGACAACCCTTGAGCTGATGCCATCTGGACCTTCTGCCTGTTCAGTACCCTCCAAACCTGGATGGTTGAGAGAAACAGGTTGGAGCCATGTGCTGGATGCTATGGTTGAGTGTGGGGAGCAGTGAGCAATGTGGAGGAGGTGTGAAGTGTCCGAAGTGCCAGAGGTGGAACAAAGTTAGGGGGTGGGGATGTCTGCAGCAGATGTTGAAGACTGCATCCAGGATAAATCAAACCTGTTGAAGAAGTGATTCATTTAATTTGCGCACTTAACATCCCTCACAGGCAGAGACTTTTGTGAAGGTGGATGTACCTGGTGGAAAGGTAAACTGTTTCACCAACATGGTATATGCATCGCAGAGGGTGCTGGCGGCGATGTTGGTGGGTGTATCTGCGGTTGGCAGCGGCGGAGCCCAGGCGTGCAGACAATCAGCCACAAAACATGGAAGAAAGCGCTCCAGTTGCTGGTTGGTCCGCTCCATCTGACCAATAGTCTGAGGATGGTACCCCGATGACAAGCTGTCCATGATATTTATCAGACTGCAGAAGGCCTGCCAGAGCCTGGCCGTGAGCTGGGGCCCTCTGTCAGAGATGATGTCCTTGGGGAACCTATGCAAACTGACAAAATCCTAGATGACTAGTCCTGCAATGGCATTTGCACCAATTGGAGGGCTTCTTGACACAGGTTGGTAGGGACAAACTATCTCCCAGGAGGTGTTTCTGCTGGGTGTGGTTCCAAGGCATGCCCTAGCATGTTCCAAACCCCACCAGAGAGGAGACAAGATGAGCTGAGATGGCAGGACAGGTGAGGGGTCTGTCTGTGGACTCTCCACTTGGTGTTGTTGGGAGAGGGCATCAGCTTTTGTGTTCTTGGACCCCGGATGTTAAAAAAGATGTACGCTGAATTGTTCAAAGAACAGGGCCCACTGTGCTTGCCTAGGGATGATCTGTTTGGCCTGGCAGATGGCAATGAGGTTTTGGTCTTCTGTCCAGACAGTGAATGGGTCACTGCCACCCAGAGGTGGTCCTAGGGTCTGTTGGGGCCCCAAGCAAAAGTTAATTGGGGGCCCCCCTCTAACCAGTTTTTGACCGTAGTTGAAAGAGTCAGCTCTTGTTCGCCATCTAGTGGTGTGGGTGCCCCAAGCAGCTGCCTGCCCTGCCTGCTGGCAAGATTCGCCTCTGCTACCACCCTGGAACCAGTAACTCCACTTCTCTAGAGCCCACTTTATGGTTAAAAATTCACAGTCCCCTCCACCATATCATTATTTTGTGGGGTTGAACATTCTAGAAAAAAACTGTAGGGATGCTGTTTCTGGTCTGGGCCTTGCTGTGAGAGGACGGCTGCTATGTCCACATCGGAGGTGTCCACCTACATAACCAATGGTGGATAAAGGAGGATGTGAGCAGAGATTAATTGATGACAGAGAGGGTGAAAGACTTTGATGGCAGCTGGATTGAGTGTGAAAGGTACTGAGAAGGGTTTGGTGAGAGCAGTGAGAGGTGCTGCAGTTGCGCTGAAGCCCCTGATAAATCGCATATAGAAGTTTGAGAAACCCAGAAAATGTTGCAGCTGTTTAAGCGTCTTGGGTAGGGGCCAAGAACACGCAACCTCCAGTTTCTGGGGAACAATGGCCACACCCTCTGGAGAGATCACGAAGTGAACTTACAGTACAACTGGTGGACCAGCAACCTCTTTATAACTGCTCGGACATTCTGGTTGACTCCTCTTCAGTCTTAGTGTAGATGTTATATAGATAAGCGAAACACCACCTACCCAGCATGTCACGGAGGAAACCATTGATGAAGTTCTGGAATACAGCTATACTATTGCACAGGCCAAATGGCATAATCGTTGTGGCTGGTGGGGGTTATGAAGGTCTTCCATTCATCACCCTCTCTGCTGCGGACCAGGTTGGAGGTGCTCCACTGGTCCAGATTGATGTAGATGTTGCCACCAGTGAGGGCATCAAGGGCGGTGTAGGTGAGAGGGAGTGGATGATGGTTCTTGATTGTGACGTTTTTAACACAGGGTCAGAGACCCATGTTTTTTTTCTTCACAAAGAAGAACCCCGCAGCCATGGGGGATGATGATGGCCGCAACCTCCTGTTGCAAAGATCTGCACCTGGTGTGATATCTATGGCCAGATCATAGGGCAGTGTGGTGGCAGATGAATGGCCTGTTGTTTGCTGAAGACCCCCACCTGGTCACGGTATGGGAATGGTCTCTGGGTCGACATTGAGGGCCTCAGACTCCCCTGAGCAATTCTCAGAGTTCCTGACCAGTTGGCCCCCATTGAAGAACATTCTGTTGGCTCCAGGAGATTTAAGGGTCATTCTGCAACAACCAGGTGTGTATTAAGATGATGTGTGGATTAGACAGATGAGTGATGAAGAATTGGATATTTTCTGAGTAATCATTAATTGTGAGTTAATTAGTTTGGTTCTTTTAATAATGGGGCTGTTAGAGAGGGGCTGACTGCCTATGGTGTTGATGAGAACTGGCTGAGATAACACCTCCGATCAGTCATTCAATTGGCCAGCACAAGGCCAATCAATAAAATGCCCAGCTGCCCCCGAATCAACGAATGCATTGGTAACAATCTGTCGTTGGTCGAGTTGGAGACCTACCTGGATAATGAGATGGTCGGTAGGCAGGAGGTGGCAGCCAGCTGACCGGGTGAATTCTTCCCCTTATTCACCTATTCACTTCCGTGCGGAGAGGCGTGACCTCTTTTTGCATGATTGCCTCCCAAACACAAGCTAAATCCGCTGGGTTCACTGCAGACACAGACATTGTGTCACAAATACTGACCTGAAAGACTGAAATACAGAAGTTGTGTAGTGGATGTAGTGCTGGTAAACTATGTGCTTTAATCTGAGAACGCTCCAGAGAGAAGTAGAGATTCTCACCAAGGAAACTGCATTCTCACACATACACAGAAAGGTAGAAAAGGGTTGTTCCGGTGAACATAGTACTCACGGTACAGAGAGAAGAGATGAGGAGGGAGTTGGGCATGCAACTCAAATGTCTGTGTGCCGGATATCGCCTTTTTCCTGTGTATATACCCTTTGCATGAGCTACTTTCAATGCTTAGTGACACCTTAGAATTTTATCCTAACCCAATGCTGAATTGGTTGGCAATGTGTCTCTGCATCACATGATCTGTACTGCATATACTATACATTATACTTAATAAAACCAGTTTATTGCAGTATATTCTATTGTATTTTCTTATATAAAATTATTTATAAGCTCATTTTCTTATTTACAAACATATAACAAAGTGTTTTGGAGACCTGGAATGAATTCAATTAATTTCAGTAGGGAAAATTGATTTGACAAATGAGTAATTTGAGTTATGAGATTTGTCACGGAATGAATTAAAATCAAGGCACTACTGTACAGTATTATACAGAGCAGGAAATAAAAAAACTTTTTTGATGTCTAGTGGTTTATTATGAATAAATCTATACCAAATGAGTAGGGATGGGTACCGAAACCCGGTTCTTACTCAGCCCTGGTGCCTAATTATAAAAGACCGAAGTTAACGGTTCTGCTGTCGGTACTGGAGAAAGGAGAATACATGCACACACAACGAGAGACGAGTGGGCTCACGCGCACACAAAACGAGAGACGAGAGGGCTCACGCGCACACAAAACGAGAGACGAGAGGGCTCACGCGCACACAAAACGAGAGACAAGAAGGCTCACGCGCACACAAAAGGAGAGACGCCATGCTAATGGAGTGACATGGTGGAGAGAGCCTAACGATCCAAAGTATGGCTACATTTCACCCGTGTGGACACGGACAATGCCCACTGCAACAAGTGCAACAAGAATTTTGCTCGTAAAGGCGGAAACACGAGAAATTTATCAAAATATCCATCCAAAGTGCATTATGTGCATATAGAGAAATGCTAGTTCTACTTCATTATCCGCCTCCTCAGGTATGTATGCTATGTTAAAATAGCGACATAAACATCCCATAATGGCTCTAAATCAGTGTTAATAGTTAAATAAACACACATTCGGTTACATAAAGCCTACATATAGCCTAAATATTTAGAGTATTTTATGCAGTAGCTTAAATAAATTTTAAATATTAAAGTGACTATGGTATTCACAGTGCTGCATTTACAAATAAAAATAATGATAATTAATAATAATAAACAAAAAAATTATAAAGCAGAGCTTACCTAAAAGTTCATTTGTAGTGAGTCCAACTTTTTTAGATTCAGGTTAGAATTTGGGTTAAAGTGTTGTTATTCTGTTTTCAATTCGTTTTTAATTAAAAAAACACAATAAAAGTACCGATGAGAGTACGATAATATACCGAGTCGATAATCGTTATCGATAAAAGTAGTAATACCGTTTAACGATACCCATAGTAATACCCTTAATGATACCATCCCTATTAATGAGTTTTATTAATGGTTTTATTAATTCTATTAATGGTGACACCATTCAATATCTCAAAAGCTGCCGAAACATAAAAGATTTAAAATGCATGTTTATACTTCTATTTTTATTATTGTATTCAAACAATCCACAGCTTTATTTGAAATGCTCAACACAATGACTACAATAGTCCATCAAAATTCAGCAGCCTGCTGTCACATATGGGCCGTGCCTGTTCAGGAATGAGGTGCAGGAGCAGACTTCCATCATTGCTTTCGTTATTTACACACAAAACAAATTAGGCTCAAAACACAGGGAATCATAAACGAACAAACCCAGGGGTAGAGTAAGTGAAAACTGACAAAAACACAAACACATAGCCAGCCTATTAATACTGTGCACTGAAACACACATGATAAACATTAGTGCTTCATCCCTGGCGTCTGAGAGCATTGTTTTTTTATAGTTTCCATTGGCCAGAGATGAGACCACCCCCAGTCAACCTAAAAATCCTTGACTAACTTAAGCAACATGTGACAGTATACCCCCCCCACACACAGACACACACAAAAGGCACCCCTCCCGGGCCCTGGAAAGTAAACCCCAAAGCCATCCAAGGAAGGGGGGAGGCAAGTTCAAGTTTCATATTTATTTGTCATATGCAAGTTAACACAGAGATAACATTGCAATGAAATGTGATTGATGAGAGAAGACGAGTCGCTCAGCAATATAGCAGACATAACAATATAAAGTTAGAGAGAGTTATACAAAAAATTAAACTAAGAATATATATAAAAAACTTAAGCACCAGAAAAACAATATAGATATATATAATAAAGTGAAAGAAGTAAGCAGCAGTAAACTGACAGTTAAGTACAATTATTGCTTTTTATAATAATAAAAAAGGAGTGCAAAAATGCAAGTGTATCAGAGTCTTTTTTTGTATCAAGTGTATGAAGTGTGGTGAGTGTGTTCAAGTGTTGAAGTTGAGCTGACGAATTGATTGATGGTTAAAGCAATTTTTCAGTCTTGTAGTCCGAGTAGGCAGACTCCTGTATCGTCTGCCAGATGGGAACAATGAGAACAGCTGGCGTGCTGGGTGGCTGTGGTCCTTAAGTATGTTGTGTGCTTTGCGGAGGCACCGCTGGAGGTAAATGTCCTGAATGGCAGGGAGACTCATGCCTGTAGTGTGCTCTACTGCCTTTACCACTCTCTGTAGAGATTTCTGGCTGCTGGCAGAGCAACTCTCCTGTCAGTAAGCTCTACAAAAATGGGCTCCACACGAGGGCCCTTCCCATGTGTCTGGAGCTAGGTCCCCCTCAGTTCGATTGAATGACCGTCACAGCTTTTGGAGGCAATCTTGAATGCTCACATTTATTTCACATGGCCTTTACATTAAAATAAGAGATTTGAATGTTTGACGTAATCAAACAATTTTTTTTCACATTATAAAGTGCAACAAGTATCATGTTCCATTCTTGGGACTTCACAGGGTATGGAACAATCAGGATACAAAACAGTTTGTCTGCATTTGGAAAAACAATGTTCATGCTTACATCAGAGCTCATCTTAGCTAGAGTAGTCTCTAATCGAGGCTGAGCACCCTGATTTTCACCTTAATCTAAACTCTAATCGAAATGTACCATATAATAATATAACACCCCAAATTACATGCATTTATATTCATAAACAATATTTGAAATAAACATTCATTAAAATAATGTATTCACAAAGATTGTCTATAAAAGGGCCAATGGCAGGAAATAATTGTGGTAGTTCATAATTATGGTGGATGGAGATGTTTTTGCTGAGAGGAGTACCAAAACAATGAACTTTTTGCATTAACCCACAGTATATTCTTGTTTTTCAGAGGTAAATCCCTCAAAATGTTATTTATAATGGGTCTATAACTGTATTTCAGTATATCCAGTATATTTCACTCCTTTTACCTAATCAGAAGCAGCCTTTTTTCTGAGTTCATCTTCGGTCAGTTCAGACACACTGAATGAGATGATATTCTGGAGAGACATCATCTTCTTCTTTGGTATGTAGGCGTGCCACTGTGATCTGGGTGCCATCTGTCTTTGTCCAGGAGGCAGGGGGTTATTAACAATTTGACACTGATCACATCCTGTTCCCGTCGTCCACACAACTGTCTCAGAAGTGATGTACGTGTCTAACACGTAGCAGTGAGTGAGAGCTGCTCCAGAGTGTTTTCTGATTCTGGAGATACAGTGGCGGAGGTGCCCCACACGCAAGAGGAAAGAATTATAGTCCTTTAGGAGCTGTGAGGAAACCTGTTGAGCTGCATCAAATATTTGTCTGCCCACAGATGTCTCAATCACTCAGCGTCAGTTATCAGCTTGTCACACAAGTTCCTCAGTATATTCCACAATTTCATCTTCTGCGTCAGCAACTTTGCATAAATAGACAGAAAGATAAATAGCGTGGGCTTATCAAACAGTTTGGCAGAAATTAAAGGAAGTTGGACTTCATTTAAATGGACTGAGTCATACATCACTGTAGTGGAAACAATATATTGTACCTGCAAAAAAGCCACTTCACAGGAAAAGTGGAAAAAAATCTTCTTGAATTTCAGTTTCAACATAACCAGAGGTTTGTCTAAGTCATACAGTATCATTTCTATTAGTCTCAACATCATGAAATTTGGTAGTTTGTCTAAAAAATAATAAAAATGATAAAAATACAAAATCTAAAAAAGGAACACAGGGTTTTGTTTTAACATTGATGACGTGTTTCTACAGTTCTTGCTTGTTAGAATAAAACAAAGAGTGGAATGCTAAATGGAATACAAACAAACTAAAACTGAATACTAAAATAACGAATGTTAAGAAGATTTAAACTAGTATTTGACAAGTGTGATAATGTAAAATGAAATGTTTAAATTTTTTGCCAATGTAGGTACAAGATTTTCTTGGAATATTTAATTGTATTTTACATATTGTGAACTTAATGATTAAAATGTGGCATTACCTTAACCTTTATTATTTTATTTATTTTTCTCCCAATATATTAAATGTAGTAATCAAAACAGTCATATAAATGTGCAGAAGTGTGTTCTATGTAGACAATCTTTATGTATTTTCACTAAAGATCTGAGGTGACCAAGCCTTTGCTTTCATATGATTGTATTAAAAATATGAACATGTTATATTATTTTTATAAAAATACATAAAAAAGCATAATAATTAAAATTATTAAATATAGAAAATGATGCATATAAGTTATACATTACACAATGTACAATATGCAGTAAAAGTATTCTTATTGTAAATCAAAGAGCTTATTATTATTTTGATGTCACTACAGTTATTCTTGCGAGGATTACTTTCATTTTTACAGGGTATATGCTAACACATTAAAAGCCATTAAAGAAGGCTAGAATGTGGAAGGTTTATCCATTATAATTTTTTTTCGGTTTAGGAACCGGTAGAACTGTAGAGCTGTGCCTTTCTAGACTTTTGGCCCCTGAAAATGTTTAAAGTACTATAATAATAATAATAATAATAATAATAATAAGAAGAAGAAGAAGAAGAAGAAGAAGAAGAAGAAGAAGAGGAAGAAGAAGAAGAGGAAGAAGAAGAAGAAGAACAAGAAGAAGAACAAGAACAAGAACAAGAACAAGAACAAGAAGTTAACTTAATTTCTATGTGGTCTGTGGCATTAAGTGTGAGTTTCGTAAAAGGCTGTCAAGCATGTTCCTTCTGTTTAAAAGCCCCTCCATGGACAAACATTGCACCAAAGTTGTAACTGGGCCCACGCATCACCTCCACCCTCACCTGAGTATAACCTTTATTGACCAGGAGAGACAGCTGCAGTGCACGCAGCGACCCGGCCCAGGGCTGCTCAGCAGAGGGACAGTGTTGGCAAAGGGAGGATGTCAAGCAAAATCTGTTTACATTTCCAGTTGAAGTATCAGTCTCATGTGTAACTTTAATGCAGTTGTTATAACTTTTCTTTTGAGGGAACCCAATGTTAGTCTATCTTCTTCTGCATCAAGTACTGCAGCCTACTCATTGTCAATAGTGGCACAGACCAAATATTACACTTCCAGTTAGTTTGTCCCTTTTTTATTGTTTTTTTTTCCACATAAGTAATGTCATGTAATGTTTTACATAATAATAAATAAAATTAAAACTTTTTTACTAAATGAATTTTATTGTAAATCACTTTTTACAGAGTGTGTGTTAACACATTTAAAGCCATTAAATGACTAGAGGGTGTAAGGTTGTTCCTTTACATATTGTATGATTTAGGAACCTAAAGATTGTTCTCGTTTGTTTTTTTCTTCCTGTTTCCGTTTTTATGAAGACCCAGGTTTTCCAGGTATAAAAGGAAAGTAAAAAATATAAATATTCTGATGAAATTGTTATACATGCTAATTTTATCCCAGAGAAAATTACTTAAGTCCTCTGCATTTAACTCATTTACCCGAGTCAAGCAATAATAAAACTATTCTTCTTCTTCTTCTTCTTCTTCTTCTTCTTCTTCTTCTTCTTCTTCTTCTTATTATTATTATTAT
>JBBMFX010025008.1:0-12256 GCA_037832545.1 Rhabdalestes septentrionalis | reverse complement strand
GGCCGACAGTAACCTGTTCTGTAATAATAAACAGTAGTTTACGTCAGACCCGTATCATTCCTTTGTAGTGACGCTGCGGTATGAAAAAAAAGCATGCACGGTTTTCTCTTTTTTCGTCCCATCGAGACCGCTCTGTCTGAGACCAAGACAAGACCGAGACCAAATAAAGACCACAAAAAATTCAACACTGCTGTGAGTTATTTCTCAAGCAGAGAACCTCATGAGAAACAGCCATAAACAAGTGCGGCAGGTTGACCGTAAAAATATAAGGCCCTTAATTTGCTTGATTCCAATATATACATCGTTTTCACTTGCTCAGAGGTTTATTTTTTAAGTCTACACTGTCCTTAAGTTCCAGCAGCATAACAGTAAGTTTTTCCTGCCGAAAAGGGATATTAATATTATTTCATAACCTATTTTAAAACAGAAAAAAAGCCTGGAGCAAAAAGAAAATGTGAAATATAACTGCGATAGAGCATCACACAATAGACTCCCTCACTAAATATGCTAAGGGTAAACCCATGAGTTTTCTACCCTGTGACAATGTAGTAGCCTTTTTTTCTGTAAGTGTACACAGCCAAGCACCAATTAAAAATGTTTAATTCATAAAATGTACCAATGAAGTAAATTAAATACGTAATAATTTTCAGTATAACTACAGCTTCCATTTGTTCTGTCATGCTGTCCATAAACAGGTAGCATTAGACTCAGAACGGTAAAGTAAACAATAATGTTTTGCATGCCTTTCAGGCTTTCCAGCGAGACAGACAGAAACAACCACCTCAATGGGATGAGGCCATACAGTTCAGCAGCAGAAGTGAAAATTAGCGATATTTTTAGCAGAATAATGAGAAATCCACTAGAAAAGTATAGGCTATTATCCACATTATTCCAATTTAGGAACCATTACCACTGTTTCCATCCATTGTTTCATGGTACACTCTGTACAGAATTAAACTGGATGAAAACTCTAGAGGTTTGGTGTGTGTTCGCCTTTATTTTTGAAAATCTGAGTTTTTGGAAATCACTTTTTTGATTCCAGGCTCAAAAAATGAATAAATAAAATAAGATGAAAGAAAAATTTGTTTACAAGTTGTTACTTAAGATGCTTACATATTTTATCCATGTGGAACCTAGCTGTGTGCTACAAAACAAAGATAAGGTCACATATTTTAATTATATTCAATATATTCATTATTTTTCACTATAATATTGTTGAGACAAAAATATAAGGTTTAATCTAAGGTAAGTTCTTTCTAGGCATTTTTACTAGGTTTTTAGTCTATTTTAGGTCATATGTAAAACACATACAAGATCATTCAATGTGCTATGAGATAAAATTAAGCATAAGAGTGGAATAAAAAAAAAGATATGTGATACATGAAAAGACCAATGTTAATAAAGCAATATTAAAGAATACAGAAAAAGTGCGTGATTTATTTATTTATTTATTTTTACAAATCTTACAGTTTAAAACTGAGGGCAGCAGAAAACAAGGCTTCTGTCAAGAAATAATAATCTTCTCTTTACAACAATTTCAAAATAAGAAAATGTAGAAATTCTAATAGCATTTTTGAGAGTATAAACTCTCTCTGTCTAAATATAAAAATGTCCACTCAGCACTGCCAGTGTGTAAAGGAGAGTGTAGTACCTTCGCAGGACCTGCAGGCTCCAAGTGCAATTAAAGTGTAACTTTAAGCTCTAATGACTTAGCCAGTTGATGAAGTTACAATGATCTGCACAGAAATGGGCTTTAGAGAAGCTGACGGACAGAAAACAAAACCAACATGAAGGGAGACCAACAACACAGCAGAAACCGAGAGAGGCAGAAGGAGCTGGGCAGCGGGCCCAGGGTGAGGAGGTTCAGACGGTGCTACTCTGTAATGCTCTGCTCTCATTGCCATGTAATGCTCCTCGGCGTTCTCTCTCACACCGACACACATTCGCTGCTAGGATTTCCTGGCAGGGCTGCCTGTGGCCTCAGAGCCAATCAGAGATTAGTTTCACTTTCCCATAGTTTCCAGCTGAACTTCAGAGCAATAATACGTCACGGTGTAATTTTTTTTTGTCGAATCAAAAGCTCAAACTTTTTTTTTTCAATAATTTATGTCAAATGGCCCAACACAAACATTCTAAAAAATAACAAGTAAAGTCCTATTACAGTGATACTTGAACATAGTTTAATCAAGAAAATCAAGAAACAATCAAGAAGGTCAGTGCAAATGTTTGTCAGGTGCAAGTTAATTCAAACTAGCTTTTGTTGTTTGTTGGACCTGACTGACGCAATCCCTTATTTCCTATACAAAGTCTCTTCTTGCTGCCTGTTTTGGATCTCCAAGAGATTTTCTGCAACAGCTATGTGTGCTTCAAGCTGGCAGGCAGTTATACACAGCCCTCGTCAAACAGAGCTCCTACTGAGAGTGACTTCAAAGCATAGCTGCACAAGCCCATTAGTAAATTTGTTCATGATTTACAACAAAAAATCATCTATATGCTTTCCAGAGACACTTTATACATAAGTGCTCAAACTGCAATGCCCACATGTAAATCAATTTAGTCAATTCATATTAGCAACGGCAATCAAGTTCTGTGGATCTGAGGAAATTCAAGTGGTTTCACAGTGGCTTGAAGGGTCCCTTAGTGCCCTTGGGAAACATAGGGGGCTTAGACTTTTCATTTACAGCCTTTATAGGGCAGCACTATAATACAGAATCTTTACAGGACTTGCAGTTGTGTATTTACATTCGAAGAACTATTTGTAGTGAAACCTGATTCCACTCTGATTTTCACATGACATGAAGCGACCATACAGGCATACACACACACACAATCACATTTCAGGGGTGGAGCACTTTCCTAAGCAACTGCCTAGTCTACATATGGATTCCCTGGCAGTTATCATTCTATGACTACTTTTGCTGGGTTGAATATGGACGTCTGAGGAGTTAATTCATTCTTTCGAGCCAAAATTGTGTCTCTAGGTCTTAATCTCTTTTTACAATCTGATTTATCCATGCTGTTCTATGTTCCTGCCAAAAGTACTTTGAATTAAAAGAAATAAAAGAGTTTACAAAGAGCTAATAAACCCAAAAATATACATTTTTATTTTGTTTGTGCCAGAAATAACCATTTAGAGCAAACAAATAAAAAATATTCATGCTTCAATCCCTTTTTAATATTAACATAATGAATCCATGGTGATCTGAATGTATGTACCTGTAAATGCCAAACACTCACTCAGAAACAAGCAGTGCATGTATGTACTGACATGATGGAGTTAAAGAAATTCCGAAAGTCCAGTAGCCCATCTGTATATTTAATCAGTTTCAAAAGCTTATTTGGCAAATCAAACCTCTGTGGCTTCAACTGCAAACTAGCAAACTGCTGGCCTATTTTGAAAAGAACCCCCCAAAAAATCTTCCACTGTTCTCAGGTTACGTACTATGAACAAGGCCCAAGAGACAATCTGGTAAGCGTACAGCTACACTAACTGAAGCTGCAATTTACAAATAACAAACGTCACCTCCAGAGACACCATTCTCTGTGAAGTCTCCCTCCCACTGAGCCCACAGAGAGAGTCAGTTTTGAGGGCAGTTGTTGAAAGCCAATATTAGCTCACAAACAACTGGAGATGCAATCAAGATGCTCAGGTCTCCTGTGGCTTTGCTTTGAGCAAAAGCAAAAACAAACACTAAGTCCTTGTTTAGGTACTACACAGGTGCAAAGGGCACAAAGAGACAAACACCACATCGCTGTCAGAGTCGGAAACATTATGGGATGCATGGCTGACTCCGGAACTCTTTAACTAGCTCTTGCAGACGGCTTAAGAGGGTTTACGAGGGAGATGTCTTAACAAGGGCCGGAGGCTGACCTTATAGGTTAGGTAGTTGTTTAGGAACATTTAGGATACATACAACCCTGGTTTACGAGCCAAGGAACATGTGCTAAAGCAATAGCCTATGGCAAGATGGGCTTGGGGAAAGAGGTTTCATTGTCTTTGTGTATAACTATGCACAGCTGTTTGTCACCATTTTAGGAGGAACTTGGTTTTACTACAAACGAAGTACATTCGATAAGCTGATGAGGAAGTTACTAGGAGCCGTATTATCACACATGCTGTCCTGGCAAAACTTTATTTGATGTTCGCCCACATCAAGACCTCATCGACCTTAACTAGACCTCTGCATTGATAACATGTCAGTCATTTTAGTTTATGGGCATTTTTATCAATACTCACCTCAGAAAATACTATGTGTAATTTTGAAAATATTGACTCATAAAACTGTTCATAAATGTTCAAGTGTTGCTATATAATATCAGGTTGTATAGGTTTCTAGGTATAGGTTTCCAGGTGTCCCAGTTTCATTCCTCCCACAGTCCAAAGACATGCACATCTGGAGGACTGGAGATGCTGAATGCGTGAAGTGTGAACGTGTGAATGTGTGTGTGAATATGTTATTATCTGCCCTGTGATGGACTGGCGACCTGTCTAGCGCGATTCTCTGCCTTTTGCCTTTAAGAACTGGGAGAGGCTCCAGCCCCCTGTGACCATAAGAGGCTAAGTGGATGGATGGATATTAAACTGTCTCATTTAGCAAAGCTCATACAGAGACAGGCAGCTTGGTAAAAACTATTTTCTTGCTGTCGTGAGGAAATTTTATCTTTATTATGCCATTGAAACGATTCCTATATATCCATTTATCATGATATGTAAATGGCAGCTGGTGTTTTTAAATGGAGTATTAGAAATGTTCCATTGTTTGTTGAAAATATACTCTTTTGTTTTAGAGGTTATGTAAAAAAAATCTGTGTCACTTTTAGTATCTTTGTATGTACATTTTGTGGGTTTGTCTGTTTTTAAACCCAGAAACTCTCTTAAACTGCAACTGGGTTGTGCAAACAATCTCTTTCACAGTAAATTGTGAGTGGTTTTCAACCCAAAGCCACAGAACACCGACTATTCTGTTGTGTCTTGACCATCTCAGGTCATGTCATGCCATATTGTGATCTCACAGCCATTAGCTCTCAGTCCAGAGACATGCGGGTTTGTGTTGGTCTCCCTTGAGCACATAAGAGCGCTCTTCTCCAGTTGCCTTAGATCTCTATTCCATATGGCAGGAAGCGAAGAGAGACTTTCCACTCAGGGGTTATCCTAAGGATGTGTCTGCTCACAGGCCCTGGTTTCAGCCTTGAGTTCGCATGTGTCTGCAAATCGTACAACAGTTATTGCATCTGAAAATATTTAGACCAATTTAAATCTATCCACATCTCAGAACTTAAGTAGACGTTCATTAGTCTAGGTACGTCACTAAACTAGATTTCTCAGTCAGCTAATCTTTAATCAAGTCACAAAAAGTACAAATAAATCTACATATGTTCTTCCCACTCAAAATGTTTCTCTACGGGGAAGACTAAGGGTAATCCTAGATGGCTTGAATTTCAAGAAATACCCGCAAAAATCCCAAACTAATGCATCACAGCAGAAGGTCTGGGAATACAGTGGCTACTTACTGAGTCTTAACCACTGAGGGAAGTCAGTGGGGTTCCATTACATGTCTCAACCTGAATGAGAGGACTCACGCAGACAACTGTTCATTTCTAAACAGCTACGTAATTGCTATATGGACAGACACACCGGGAACCTAATTCAGTCAAGACTTCCATCCCACCCAAAAGTTCAGCTCCATCCAGAGATTCTGCATTTTCTTTTCTTTTTTGAGCAGGGGAAGGAATTTTTCAGCACGACCTCATGAAGGTCTAATTAAATCCAGAGTGGAGGGGAGCAGTGAGAGCAGCCACAAATGTTCCAGTTCTCATCTGGGCAAAGTGCTCCTGCTGCTCCTGAGCTGGCAGCACACCCGAGCGGAAATCTCCAAACACTGGAGCCGAATCAACCTCCCACAAGACAAACCTCTACAGGCTTATCTCTGTAAGTCAACATGATGGGACCTATTGTACTTAAAGGGGCATTCTGGCCTAAAGTAAGCATTTGATACGATATGGTGTTTCTGCCTATCAATATTCTCACTATGATACTCACCACATATTACACAAATACATCATACAACCATTAGGGACAGCACCTATCCTACCAGTAGCCCAAATGACTCCAGCTATTTACTTTACAGAATCCTAATTATTTTCTGGGTTGTGTATGTGTGTTTGAGTATGTCAATATCAGTAATATCAGTTCTGCTTACAGCTGCAATGAATTCGGTTAAAATTCTGCTAAAGCCAAATGTAGCATATTTATAGATTTCCTTTCACTTTTCTGAGCAAAATAATTCAATTTTATTAAAAGAAAACATGGTGACAGGTGAGACGGTTCAGTTGCATATCACAGCCTTTTGTGTTATCAGTCCTGAAAAGGCCTATATGAGCCCTGTTCAAACCGCCATGCACAAATTGCTAATAGATTAAAATGACTCACCATTGAGGAAGAGCTCCTCCTGTCTCGCCTGTCTTGCCTCTGACGAGAAACATCTTTTCTTCAGCCAGTCAGGCTCAAACTCACTGCTGTGTTGATCTGGCCATGTGACGGAGACCTGAGTGGGAGTTCAGACACTTAACTGTAACATAAAATGCGTGCTGGGGCCAGACATGTCTTGCTCAACAATAAAAGAAGAAAAAGGGCCACAGTACTTTTCTGCTCCTACCTTGTTGTTCTCAGTGAGCTGTACTTGATCCACTCCAGTGTGCACATCGAAGTCAGTGAGTAGAAGACTCCGAGCTTGTGCTGACTGCAGGGTGCATAGTGGGCACTGGCAATTATCCCTAAGCCAGGTGAACGGATATAAACTACAGCTCCCGTCATCCCACTCCACCTGCAGGAGTCTCTCGTGGTCCAGTGCCCTAGCCTGCCTGACCCCAGGACTCCCACCGACAGCAGGTAGAGGGGCTGCTGCCAGCGTCTGATGTCCAAAACGAGGCACTGTGGTTGGTCTTGATGTGCTACTGGTCCCTTTTAGCACATAGAGAGCTCGTTTGGAGACACACCGAGCAAGACTGGACAACATTCTGAGCGTGAGGCACCTTTAGTGTGGTGTGTAGCCGGGAGTAACAAGCTGTCATTCTGGAGACATATAAAAAGGGTGAATTGGTTACATAAGCATTTTTACAGTCTCGTTTATTACAACCACATGAGTTTACGACACCTTTGTTACAAGATGATAATCTGTTTATTCACTGAAATGGCACACTGCTGCGTGTCGGAAAGAGATTGACCCCTCTGTTTGGAGTTCATGTTTGCCGAGCAACAATGCAGCCAAAAGAGGGATCAGTATCAAGAGCCAAAAGCATGAAGATAACAGGTTATTGTTTGCATTACACTAATGCCAATTTTGAAAATTTTGAAATTATGAACATTCAATTCACAACAAATGGACAGATTTTTAAGTGGCATCATTGCTAATAAAAAAAAAAGATTTTAACCGTTTTTTTACCTTCCTGCTCCCTAAATGTAAATATGCCACTGAACTCTACTGATAACACATATCATATTATTCCTGTGATCACCGTTTGGCCCACATGTACTCACTTCCATTGATGTCATTTTGCACGTTCTGTCCCATTCATTTGAATTGATGTGTTATATAATGGATAGAGGGTTAAAAGCATGAAGATAATTATAGGGTTGAAGTGCAGTATTTTAAATAGTGTAGTGTTAATGTATAATATTATAAAACTTAAACAATAAAACAATTTTCCAAGTTGTGTTGGCCCAGTTCAACTTAACACAAAAAGAGGTGTGTACCAATTTCTATTAAAAATCTAGAAACATCACAAAATGTATGTATTTAAACTGTCTGTCTTCAATAAACTATTGCAGGTATGTAGAGATGCTATTATTGTTTACCCTCATGGATTTTAACATGAGTAGGAAGCTGTAAAAAATTAGGAAATTCTAGATATTTCCAGAAATATGAGAGATGTAGATGATTTGCTGAAGACTGACCCTGAGAAAGTTTTTTAAATGTAACATTCAGGGTGCCTCACAGTTGCATTGTGGTGATAAATAGGACAGATAACTTATTACGCGATTAATGTAAAAAGACAATTAAAATACAATACTTGCCAATTTAACTTGCTGCTAAAAAATGAAACATCCACACATATCTCCTGGTGTCTAGCTTACTACACTGTATACGTTTTTACTGAACGAAGGCAAAGTGATTCCCTTTAGTACTACAAATTAATATTGTTTTATTATGCAATAGGGTCTCGACAACTATGATATCACAATGTAAACACACAGTGTTTACATTGTGACATAGTTGTCAGGTTTTGAGTGACAACTCCATCCCCCGGAATGAAAAACCAGCAGCGAAACTGAAAAACCAGCAGCGAAATTGAAAGTCTCACAGGCGACAATGTTTGATATTAGGAGAATTTTGAATAAATTTTGTTTGATATTAGGAAAGTTGTGTTTCTTAATTTTGGCACAAATCTGATTCCATAAAGTCTATTCAGTAAATTGTGCAGTCACACAGAAATCACCATAACATTTTGGTCAAAATATCCCAGCTATTTCAAATAGCGACCTCACTGCACGTCAAGTGTGAATGTTGCTTGTTGTCACTGGCCCATTAACACTCATTCTCCATAACACAGTGTCATGTGATTATATTGCGATATCACAATGCACTTTTACTCCCCTATTGCATAATAAATAAACAATAATTTGTAGTAATGAGGGAATCACTTCGCATTTATTCAATAATAACGTATTAATAACGTCTAATAATACACAGTGTAGATGAAAATACTACAACCTAGATGCCAGGAGATATTAGTGGATGTTCAATTTCAACAAAGTGAAATTTCAGAAATCGTTTCAGAAATTAGCCCCCCTTCGCCTAGGACCAGTGAGCTCAGCAACACCAAAAGAACCGGGTTACCATTGGATGACTGAAGAATTCTTTCCCTGGTGAAGAAAACCCCCTCACAACAGTTGGCCAAATCAAGAACACTCTCCAGGAAAATACTACAACCTAGATGCCAGGAGATATTTGTGGATGTTACATTTTGTTATTAAATGGTAAGGAATATAATTGTCTATTTACAAGAATTTCTTAATAGGTCACCTCCCCTATTATATCACCACAATTAACATATTATTTTACAGTACTAAGGAAATCGCTGCCAATAAACTATTGATTATTGACTTCATTACATAATGAGCTGTGAGATGATTAGAAAATGACCACGTCATCTGGATCCGAGGTCATCACCTCTGTGGTCCAAAGGTAAAAGCAAAAAGAGGCAGAATGGTCACAGCTTTCTTTCAGCACTGGTATACAGCACAGGCTACCTGAGTACAGTTGCAGCCTGGTCAGGTCCGCGTGCCCTCATGTACTCACTCATTAGAGAGCTTACGTCACTTTGTCGTCACAGCACAAGTGGGTGCCTGCATGGCGCGTGCCCGGAACTGGGTGAAAGGTTGCAGACTCTTCCTCCTAGTCTCCTTGCACCTTTCTGCTTCATTTACAGCTCTCAGGCTGTTTTAAATGTTCCGACCTAACCTAGCAGACCAACCATGACGCTCCGGGGTAATATGCACAAAAGAGATTTAGCTTAATACAATAATTTCCTGGTAATGCTAACCGGCTAGTATCCTCACAACACCGCGGTGTTTCTTTTTATAGCAAAGAGACGAGGAGTAAACAGTGCGAAATAACATCAGCCCCTGTGTTGTGCAGGCGTCCGGCTGGTTGTGTAGAGGTGGAAAGGCTCCTGTGCTGTGGGTGCAGTGAGGGTGAACTTACCGTTTCTGCAGCAGGCTGGTAGAGGCTGTGTTATTTGGGTGAGAGCGTTTATATCGAACCCGGCAGAGGAGCGTGAGAAGCAGAGCGGAGAGGGAAAAGTAGGGGAAAGGTCACAGCCCATTAGAGCACCCTGGCCTTTATCTTCAAAGGTTATGGTCACTGCAGTCTTCTTATTTATAAAAGGGAAACTTATATCCCGCTACATATCACATTTAAACGTATTTTTTAATTTGTTTATGATTTTTTATTAGATGTCATCATACCCACTCAGATGATGTGTATACTGTCGGTCAAAAGTCGGCCACACCCTCCTCATGACAGTATAATACAAAACTGAAATACCATAAACTCATACAGAGCCTCTTTATATATATTTAAAAAAAACGGACGTTTGGTCGCCCTAATACAGTGTATGTATACTGTCAGACAAAAGTCTGGACCACAAGTTCCTCACGTTCCATTAAGAAGAATAACAGTACAAGCAGAAAATGAAAACAGTGAAACAACCCAAATTGACTTATACAGTGACCAAGACAGCGTTCAACAAGGTGAAATATTCCTTAATTTTGATCGTTTCAGAAATTAGCCCCTTCACCTTGCACCAGTGAGCTCAGCAACACCAAAAGAACCGGGTGACCGTTGGATGACCGAAGAATTATTTCCCTGGTGAAGAAAACCCCTTCACAACAGTTGGCCAGATCAAGAACACTCTCCAGGAGGTAGGTGTATGTGTGTCAAAGTCAATAAACAAGAGAAGACTTCACCAGAGTGAATACAGAGGGTTCACCACAAGATGTAAACCATTTGTGAGACTCAAAAACAGGTCATCCAATTTAGAGTTCGCCAAACAACATCTAAATAGCCTTTACAAATCTGGAACAACATCAACTTGTACCAGAGTGATGGAAAGAGTAGAGGATGGAGAAGGAAAGGAACTCCTCATGATCCAAAACATACCACCTCATTAGTGAAGCATGGTGGTGGTAGCGTCATCCTGTGGGCATGTATGTCTGCCAATGGAACTGGTTTCCTTGTATTTATTGATGAATTAACTGATGGCAAAAGCAGCAGGATGAATTCTAAAGTGTTTCAGACAATATTAGATGCTCATATTCAGCCAAATGCTTCAGAACTCATTGGATGGGGCTTCACAGTGCAGATGGACAGTGATCCAATCCTGCAAATGCAACCAAAAAGGTTTTTAAGGCAAAGAAGTGGGATGTTACGCAATGGCCAAATCAGTCACTTGATCTGAATCCAATTCTGCATGCATTTTACTTGCTGAAGACAAAACAGAAAGGAAGATGCCCCAAGAACAAGCAGGAACTGAAGACAGTTGCAGTAGAGGCCTGGCAGAGTATCACCAGGGTTGTAACCCAGCGTCTAGCAATGTCTATGCCTTCAAGATTTCAGGCTATAAAGGATTTGCAACCAAGTATTCAAATGTGAAAGTTTGATTTATGATTGTTAATTTGTCTTATTACTTTTGGTCCCTTAAAAAGTGTGAGGCACATATACAAACTGTTGTAATTCCTACACTGTTCACCCTTAAATTAAAGCTGAAAGTCTGCAGTAACTGCACATCTTGTTCATTCATTTCAAATCCATCATGGTGGTGTATAGAGCCAAAAAGAATGGAATTGTGTTGATGTTTCAATATTTATGGACCTGACCGTAAATAAATATATATAGTGGCAAGAAAGTGTGTATAGTGGAAAAACCAGTATGTGAACATTTTGAAATTTCATGGTTTCTGCATTAATTTGTCATAAAATGTGATCTATAGACAAATAGAATGTGCCTAAAAAACTTGTAGACACGTACTCCATTCAATTGTATTACTGGGGAATTTGTCCCTATTCTGCTGCATAAACAGTCTCTACTCGTCTGGGAAGGTACTGATGTTGGATAATGAGTTCTGGATCACATCACCCATCACTCCATAGAGCACAGTTCCCCTGTTCCACAGTGCTGAAGGACTTCATACCCTCTTGTCAGCGCTTGGCACTGACCATGTGCAGCTGCTCCAGAGCCTCTAGTTCTATTGGTCTCGGTTTGTCTATGAAGATTTTACTAGATGTACGTGTACAGCTGAGCACCTGCTCAGTGGGTGTGTTTTAAAGAAGCTGAGTTCACTATTTAGAATAATTTTGGACAAATAATATAGGTAGATGGAAAAAAAATATTACATAATCATTAAATCTGAGGATATTAGTGCACATGAGTAGACTTACAAACATTCAGGCTGTTGAAAAGCCATATTGTGATGATGCATGTGATTAAACTGGGCTTTTATTAGACAGGTCACCATGCCTTGTGCCAAGTTGGTGACCAGCCAGCAGTAAATATGCCAAGCCTTTTATTGTGAATGTATTTTAAGGTCATGTAATGGTGTCATATTTTATTATTATGTGCTTTTCATTCTCTCTCTCTCTCTCTCTCTCTCTCTCTCTCTCTCTCTCTCTCTCTCTCTCTCTCTCTCTCTCTCTCTC
>JBBMFX010024998.1:0-12256 GCA_037832545.1 Rhabdalestes septentrionalis | reverse complement strand
TATATATACATACATAATAATGTACAGAACTGTATTTATATTGTATATCTACGAAATGTACAAAAAATGGGTACAAAGATGTCCTAGAATACCGAACGTTTACAATATAAAGACTTTCTGCTTTTGTGTTTGCGTTTGTCTCATGATTTCCGGTCTGGAAAGGACAGTCTGTCTTTAATTGTTTCCTGAGCAGCAGAAATGTTTATTGATGCAGTGCTGGAAAAAGATGAGACTTTACTGCAAAAGTGTTCAGTTTTTCAGGTTTTATCAGGTTTATTCAGGTTTCAGTATTGAACTGAAAAGCTTTGCCTTCATTTTGCTGGCAATATTTCTTTTCATTTCCAAATAAAGAGGTTGTTCTTTAAAGCCTCATTTTAAAGGAGATGGTAGAACATCAAAATAAGATAAATGATGCAGCGTTTACAGAACTTGAATAATTCAAAGAAAACTCAACTTCAGGCCTTCCTAAGCAGCTACTCACTCTACGAGCTTTTTCAGTTAGGTTTCCACCCTCAGCACAGCACTGATCTTCTATATGTTGTTAATTTATCTCCTCCTGTCACGAGATCAGGAGTTATTCCTTCTCCTCCTCGATTTAAGTGCTGCATTTGACACTGTAAATCACAAAATACTTATCTCCTGTCTTTCATCTATTGGAAACACAGACACTGCCTTTCAGTGGTTTAGGTCTTATCTTACAAATAGACAACAGTTTATCACAATGGGTCTATATAAATCGTCCTTCTCTCCTGTTATGTCAGGGGTCCCTCAGGGATCAGTCTTTGGACCCTTTCCCTTCATTGTCCACATTTTGCCCCTGGGCCAGAATATGCAATCTTCAATGGAGACCAGGTTCGTCAGCGCCTGTAAACGTGTTTTGATTCGGATCCCCCCCCAACGAATGAAAACGCAGCCACAGGTGAAAAGGGACAGAGATCTTCAGTGTTTTTCAGACGGAGGATAAAATAAATAAATGCAGCGCCTCGATCTGACCTGGCGTCCCCTGCTGTTTGTGGCCGGAGCCGCCGGCGGGTCCTATTATAATTTTTACGAGAGGAGGAAGCAGCAGTATAAAGAAGGTGGAGATGTTGATGAAGGTACACAAGAAAAAACTTAAACAGCTAAAACATTAAGCATACGTTACACTTTATAAGAATAAAATTACCTAATTATTCAAGCGGTTTAGTTGTTAGTCTCGTTCTTGGCTGTTATTCACATTCAACATTGTAAAGGTAAACTGATTTTTCAATATGTCTGTATTACATCATCACAGTGTGAAACTCCATGTTCACTGATTGTGGTTTTATATGAAAGACATCATTTTAAGGATAGTTGCCTAGACAGATTTCTTAAAAACACTGTTGACAGGAACCAGACGTCCAACGCCTTTAATGTAGAAAAACACAAAAACAGATTTGAACTATATTTTATCCCTCAGCGTTATGTAATATTCTCCCACTGTATTCATAGCTACTGTGTCTACGTCCTCTGAACTCGAGCCCAGCACCCCCCGAAAGGCCTCTCATCACCTCCAGGCCGTCTTCTCCAGTCAGACACCCCCTGACCCTCAAGATCACCTACTCAGCAGGCGTTCTGTGTTGTGAATATGCTGCAACATCATTGTGTCTCAACATTGGTTGTCAGAGAGTTGGTTTTGATAGATGAAACAACATAATTTTTCTATATTGCTCCAACATAAAATTTTTAAATTGCTCCAATATAATTTCCCATATTTCTTTAATGTACTTTCCCATAATGCATTAATGTCATTTTTCTGTATTACACCAACACACTTTTTTCAATATTGATTCAACATCAGTTTTCCATTTTTGCATCTATGTCAATTTACTATTTTACAGTTTTTCTACATATACATATATATATACAATTTTTTTTTAAATTAAATAGCATTTCTGAATGAACATGGTTCAAGTTCTGTAAATGAATGTATGTCCTAAAAAAAACATGTGATAGTGACTTAACACTCTTTTAATGAATCTGTAAAACAGCTTTGGCTAAGCAAAGGATTTCGATTGGATCCAAACAATGTAAAAATGCAATATTAAACTCGTAAAAAGTGTAACTGAACCTGTAAAACTGTAAAAAAAATAATAATAAATAATTAAAAAATAATCTGTGCAGTGCCCTAAGAACTAGCAACAAGTTAAAAGGAACCTTTCCAACATGAACAAGAAATATATAAGTTACTATATGCTGTAACATATGCACACTAATATGTGATAACTTAGTGTCCTTTGTGTCTGTCACCACGTCCTGCCCTGTCTGGAGCATATCGTAGGTGATCTAAACTGTTCCAACAAAAAAGTTCGGACATTTGATGGTGTAAATCTGTTCATTGTTCTGTATGTCAAGTCCCTGGTGTTTCCACCAACTTTTATTCCAACAACAGTTGGTTAATCTGAAAAAAAATTAATATGAACTGAAAGAAACTGGAAGCTGCAGTAAACTCTCATTCTTAACTTTAAAATGTGTTTCCTAATGGTAGGCAGAGTTACATGAACTGGACCTACAGACAACTGAGAGACCCCACATGAGGAAACTTTAAAAATGCTGGAAATATGGCCTCTTACCAAAAATATTTAATATTCCGCAAATATTGCTGGACTTACCACATTTGCTCTGGCAATGCTCTCATTTTTGAAGCAGATTTCTTGCCTTCTGAACTCTTCCACGCTCTCTGGTGGAATTTCTTACAGTCCTTTATCATCCCCTTCTAGAGTTGGCCAGCAGTGATCCTGTTGTGATCCTATCTGATGGATGGATAAATTATGATTAATTATGCAGGAACATATGTGTTATAGTGTGAGATTTTATCTCTACATCCAAGTGGACCAGAATGGTTGGTGCACCTGTTAAATCTGCCAAGATAAACCTATTGCACACTTAGTACGAGTAAATTTATGGTTGCTGTAGTTTCTGCTTAATGTGTTTATTAGGTTTCTTTGGTAAATACGTTTATTATGTTTATGTTTACTTGTTTATGAGGGTGTGGTAAGACAAGGTTCATTTGAGTTTTATGTTGTTTATTAAAAGCCATTTATTACTGACGTTTCTATGTCTCTATGTCCTCCTGCCTCCTTCTTTCTACCTGGCATTCTTGTGTTTATTCGCTTTAGTACATTTAGAAGCTGAGGACAAAAAGGTAACCAAAGGTTTTTATGATATGTGAATAAAATGTGAATTATAAGGTAAGAAGACATGAAGCAATAAATCTATAATATTTAAATACCCTGTAGTGAATTAAACTTTTTGCTTTCAAGATATTTACAGTGCATCTGTCTATCAATCCCTCCATCCGTCCATACAGGACTCGCCAGACAGCTATGATTCAAGCAGTGTAGCAACTAGCCTCCACAATCATCTCAGTAAGTTATTAGTCTGTCTTCATTTAGTGTAAATCTCAGTGAAACCTATGACAGCTTCCACCCCACTATTCTCACTTCTGTTTTTGTATGTGTGTATGAAGGAAACCCAGGACTGCCGTTCACAATGAGACACTCAAAGATCATTTCAGCTCACTGTCCAGCAGGGTAAAACTAGGAACGCTTCTCTACATGTGTATTATTGTATATGTTTCTTTGTTTTTAAATTGTATTATTCATTCGTTATATTTTGTTTCTGTATCTTTTCTGAATTTTTGTCATTTATTGTTCATTCACAATGAAATAAAGGATGGAGAATTCAAGCAGCAAACAAAGCATAGCGCTCAGTCAGCACTGACCAATAAAATCACACTTTCAGAATCAGATTAATCAGATTGCAAGAGTCAGCCAATCAGATTGCAAGAGTCTGTTGACTAATATGAATGTAAGATAGAAGCAACCAATCACAAGGCAGATTCAGTCCTTGGAGTCCTTGGCCCTGCTTGTGTTTTGCAGAATTAGAGACTCGCAACGTCGTTCATGCTTTAAGAAATTAGTGAAAATATCCAACAGCGATTTGGAAAATTGCTGTGTGTAGCTTCACTCACATCACTGACTTTGACCTTAACCTCACATCAGTGGGATGCAACAAGAATGGGATAATTTCTTTATCATCTAAGAGTTAACAGTAGTTTAGTTGAAATTTCACAAAGAAATTACTCTTTGATGTTGATTTGTGAATGATCACTTAGTTCAAAAGTGTTATATTTTGGCAACATATTTGAGACATGAAATTGAAAATGTTCACTGATTTTAAATACTAGTTTGGCCTATGTTGTTCCGCTTGCTGTTTTAGCCAACAGAATGGACAGGATTTGTGTGTTTCATGAAGAAACTTCAAGTCAAGCTCCCTCAAGAAGTAACATACATTTCAGTTGAATCGAGGGAAGACGGAAGCTGAGATGACAATCGCCAGAGATTTATGATAACATTCGTTCATTAAAGGCTCTTTTAATTCTATATTCCATCAGGTGGAGCATTTTACACCGAAGAAGTGTGTCCGAGTTCAGAAGAGTTCTGTTTGTGGGGTTGCACATCAGCTTGTGTCAATTCTTCTCTGTTGAAATTTAAAGATCGACCCAGATGGGACTCGAACCCACAATCTCCAGCTCCGGAGGCTGGCGCCTTATCCATTAGGCCACTGGGCCACACGTCCCGACAGGAATCTCTAACTTGTTTGGTGGTTGATGTTTCTCAATGTCTACTTCAAAGCTCTTCGAAATCTCCATCCAGCGCCAAACATGAAGTAATTTCCAAGAACTGAGGTTAGAAAGCTGTAATTGTGTGTGACTATACAACACTAAATGTCCAACAGGTTTGAGTATCACGTAAAACAGTAGCCCCTTTGTATTACTCAGATTTCCATAAATGATTACATTAAAACGTCATTAGTTATTAATTTTGAACTTTTTAGGTTTGAATTAAGGTCAAATATACACTTGGCTCGGCACAGTAGTCAGACAGGGCTTATGTATTTCCACTGAGTTCTCAGAATTTACACGATGTGGACAAAAGTATTTGGACAATCCTCTTTTTAGGGTTTGGGCTTGGCCTTTTACTTCCGGTGAAGCACAATCACAAGTTCTCTAGAGATACCAGTCAGTGGTATCTCCAGTTTATTTTAATGTATTTTGTTTTTGTAGGCTACAATCTGCCTTAGTATATTTATTTTTCCATTATCTGATGTCAAATCTGATATCTCCATGTCAAATAAATAAGAAGGAGGTGGAGTGGCAATTAAAAGAAGTGGCAAATTAAATAACCATCACAACAGACCCTTAATCAATTTCTTACCATAAACAGTAGTTTCCTCACCTGTAGACCTGTTCTATGTTAACCCTGTTTTTTATGAGCGATTTTTTTAGCCCCTTAAGCCATCAGAGACCCATGAGAGCACATCAATGTCCCTCAATAGTTTTCCACATTGTGAAACGCCAGTCATAGCTTCAAAGGGAGGACCTACTCCATATTAAAGTACATGGGTTTTAATGCAATGTCATTAAAGTCAGCAGTGGTGGAATGGTCAGGCATTCCAATACTTTTGTCAATCTAGTGTGTATAGATAGAGGGAGCTGTTCTGACGAGGCGGCGTGTGTTATGTCAACTGTCGAGCGGCTGGACTTCGCTTTTAATTTCGTGTTTTTAATGTAAAAAGTGACGACAGTGCTTTTCTCCGCCTCGGGATAAACACACACAGGTAAGTAGTGCTCTTTTAAGTGCCCTTTTCTATCGAAACACGCTCGAAAGCCCATATTTCGTTGTGTTTTAGCGGTTAACTTTTTGTTACCTAAGGCCGATGCTCGAAGGGACCCTTTGTTCAGGCCTTAAATGTTCAAATTACGGTTTAAAAATGTTATATAACATAACCTCAACATTTTGACAGGGTATATAACCGATCTAGGTCAGCTATTGTTGCGGAATATTTAGAAAATAAATATATGCTTAATAACTGATCACCTGACGTTAGCATCCATGCTAGTTTGGATTTCACTTGTGTAACATTAGACTGTAAACCGATTCGTCTTCAAATTTTGTCTCTGGTTTCGAAAAAGGTACAGTATTTCCAGCCTCTTTTTAAGGAGTAGACAATAAAGATAAAGGTTACACTTTATAATTCGTAGAAATATATGCACGTAACATAATTATTTAAACTGCGTGTGCTTCACATTTATATTTAAAGAGCCCATGTCGTGGAAAACTGTATTTTCACTTTCCATTTGAGGCTAGTGTGTAAGCACTCTTAAAGTTTCAAAAATAACCCATAATAGTCTATTTAGGGTAACAGAGTTGAAACACCAGTCGCTTTTGAATCCGTTTATTTTTGTAACGCCACAAAACAATGGAAGTAGATGCGTCTGTCAGTCCCATTTTCTGCCTGTATTTCACAGTTCCCCCCCTCATTTAAAGAGCTCATATCATAGAATGTTTTTGTGATTTTACACATTTTTTTATGTATTTGAATGTGTCTGGCCATCTAACCTTTTGCAGTTCAGACAGTTTGTATTTCACCAATTAAATCTCATTTGAAAAGCCAGTATCCTAGAAAACTTGATTTTCACTTAGTATTTAATTTATTGTTCGTTTGATCTAGGATGTAAGCACTGTCAGAGGTTTCAGAAATCAGCAAATGTTGGCCAAATATGGGATTGAGTTGATGAACCTAGTCTATTTTTATGTTTGTGATGTCACAAAAAAATGTAATATGTCAGTCCATTCAGTTTTCAGGAATTTAACTTCTGCAGCTTACTTCCAGAAGGAGTGCTTTCTGAATGAGGTACATTATGCGCAGCCAATCAGAACAGAGTATATTTACATGTATGTCTTAAAGGCACAGTAACAAAAGACTGTTCAAATATAGGGGTTGCGATTCTATCTTTTCAGTGTTTTAAAGAACCTTTATTGTCAAGTGTGCAAATATTGTTAAAGTTTCAAAATACATGAATTCCCACCCAGTTAATTTATGGAAACAAAGCTGCAAGTCATGCTTTTTGTGATGTTTATGTATATTTCTTCATACAGTAGCTTAGCCTTCCCCACCCATACTGAAAGGAGAATTTAAGTCGCCATGTTGTTGCAATACAGGACAACCAATCACAGATTATATCATTTACAGATATCAAGCGTAACGCCACAGTTACAGAAACAGCCTGTGAAATCGTAAGCAATAAACAGAGGTTGGAATGTGATAATATAAGGATGAATTAGGATGAATTATGAATCACAAACATACTGGAAAAAATTAAATATAAGAAAAATGTAACATACAAGACAATTAGACTTTTGTTTTGTTTTTTTTTACATGTAGTTGTTTTACCTTGATTCATCAGAACATCCAGTTATTCACTTAGAACTGTAATTGGTCACCCTGTCAGAAACACAGTGACTGGTTAGAGGCTTGTTTACTTGTTAGAAGTGCAGAGAGCAAAATTGCAATGACAATTAGTAATTGCTATAAAGTACAGCTGTCATTAATTTTTATGTATAAAGAAACGTTGAATAATGCTAGCGTGAAAATTAACATGGTTGATACATAATGTCATAGTGTTATATGGGATTGCTGTGTAAGACATGGGCCCTTTAAAGATGTTTTCTTGATCTGAAGTGGTTGATCTGTATCTGGTCATGTGGACAAAACCACAAGGCTTGTTGTTGTTATGTCTGTAGCATTTTTAATCTTCTTTTTTCGCTTTTGAATGCAGAACCAGCCATGGCACAGGACAAAGGTGGATATGTTCCAATCATTGACAGCAGCCCACAGCAAGGATCAGGCTTTGGCCAGCCAAATCCACCTGGATTTGTCCTGCCTCCTCCGGATTATGCCGGAATGCCGATGGGTCCCGGGGCTCCTGGTGTGGCCCCCTTTCCGACTCCTGCTGCATTTGGGCCTGGTTTTCAACAGCCACCTTTTCCACATAACAATCCCTACAGCCAGCCTCCGAACCAGGGACCTTATCAGTACCAGCCTAACGGTGGGTAATAGAGCTGCACTATATGGGTAATACACCACAGTTTTTATTTTATTGCTATATATTGCAAGTGTGATGCCTTTCACGATATTAAACGGGCCATATAGCTTTATTGGAATTATTAAAGCTGCAAATATTTTTTTCAAATTGTATGTTCACTTTCCATATCCATACAGTCCAGATATGAAAAATAAGCTAAAAAAGCAAAATGTACAGATTTAATCCTCAGGTTGGGATTTTTTTTAATTTTGCTTGTGCCCCAACCCTCCACACTGAATTTTGTCAGTTACTTTGTGTTGTATTCGCTCTGGTTATACCACCCTGACTGCAGAGTAGCCAAATACCTTCTCGTCTGCAAGACGATATTCGCCTTGTCGTTGACACTCATTTGACTTTGACTCATTGCACATTTGCATAAGTTGTGGTTGCCATGGTTACAGTGCTCTGGTAGTGATGAATGAATAAGAGAGATGATAAATACTTGATGAAGACAAGTTATAAAGGTGGGTTACCAAAATGACGGCACTGCGGGGTTGTTTGCTTGTGTTGTGTCAGGTGGTTCAGTAGTTGTGTAAAATGTAAAGATTCACGGTGTCAAACAGCGAGTGTGTTTCTCGGCTGTGTGTGTAGTGCTCCTGAATGTCCTCCGTGGTGCTCCGTTCGTCAGTTGGTGCGTCAGGTGTTGGGGCATAGCCTGAGTTTAGTGTGATTTAGTTATTGATGTGTAAGTATAAATATAAAACTGACTGTAAAGACGCTGCCGTATAGACTGTAATACTGAGTCTCTGTGAACCCGCAGTGGTAGAAATTTTTGAATGTTCAGCGCTGAACCATCTGTGATATCAGTGACAGATATCAGACAATATATATTCTGCAGCCCAAGTCAGAAAGATCTCCCGGCACAATTTAGTCATCACCAGTCTCACATATTATCCATCATACATCCATACTCCTCCAAATCCTCATCCAGGGAGTCTAACCTGTGGAAAGTTTTTTTCTGGCAGAGTTGCTCTTGTTATTTTGGTCTTTTTATTTTTCATAATCTTCTTTCAATTAAATGTTTTTCCTCTCAGAAAACCTAATCCAGCCATCTTGTTAGCAATGTCCTGGTACACATTAGTGTTCCTCACAGCGTTACATATAAATAAGTTAGTCTCATAGAAAACTCCAAATTAAATTTATCTTCAGCCCAAACTAACAGTAGTGCTTTTACTTTGTTGACTTCCCAGTTGTTAGTTTGTATCTCTGTTGTTGTTTTTTGGCGAGGGCAGTAAAAAAAAGATATGGCCTGCTTTTGGTCTGGCCGTCAAGAAAATCAGGTACAAGTGGAAAAGCGTCCTTGTGACTCCAAGCATAACTGTAGCATCACCTGGGATTATACTGCTGGTCACTTGATGATAAGGCCTGTGTTTGCACAAGTAAAGACATGTTTAGGCGCTCTAACAAAAAACACAAAAGAGAAAATCTGTGACCTTTGAAGCGTAAAAAAATGTACATCTCACACAGTTAGACCTGCTTGGCACGCAAGCTGTGCTTTGACAGACTGGTTTAAAATACAGGCTTCAAAGGGACGACTTTGCTGTCTGCGGGTTTTCCAAAGGACTTGAGTGCGCGTTTGTAGTAGAGGTCGACTGATATATCGGTTTTGTCGATTAATTGGCACTGATAGTTGATTCCCGGAACTATCGGTTTATCGGCAGAAATCCACGCCGATAGTTTTTCCGGGTTATTTTTGTTTCAGTTTGAAAGCATGTCTTTAATTTACCTCAAGATTTATTAATATATTCATATTTATTTCATATAGCACATTTTCATGATTCAGTACTGTTTTTTTGGTTGTTTTTTTGTAATAAAATTCAGTACTATTTTACATGGAGTGTTGTGTTTTTATTTAGGTTTTATTTTTTTTAATCCAGTATCCATTTTAAAAACTATCGATTAATTAATCGGTTATCGGCAAGTACGGACCAACCTAGCTATCGGTATCGGTAAAATTCAATATCAGTCGACCACTTGTTTGTAGATTCCGTTTGTGTAAATGCAGGTTGATTACATTATATGCAATTATATGTGCAGAAATATTCACCCAATATATAGTTAAGCAGCCAACACATGAAGCTAACATTTTATCTGTTTTTTCTCTGTATGACATGACATTGAGTAAGCTTAACATTATTGCACAGTTTGCTGCAGGTTTTAACTGCTGTTTTTTGTGGTTGTTTTCTTTTAAACTAGATCCAGCTAGCAACCCTTATCAAAGTACTGATGCTCCTCCAGCCTACGACGACGAGGACATCATGCTGTCAGGGTTTGATGACAAATCCATCAGACGAGCCTTCATTCGCAAGGTAACCAAATTCAATTTTTTTTAAATATCACAGTTACATAATAATCAGGTTAGTTCCCCGAATATTAAAGGGCAGAAATCCTCCTTTTTCTTGTATTCCCCCGCTTAAGTCCATGTATCAGATTTTGAATGAGGTTTTTTTATCTACGTTTTTTTTCCAAGTGCTGCAACCCTAAATTCATGTACAAAATATCCTGTCGCTGAAATGTTTACCTTTGTCTCCCATAAGCAGGATATTTTGGGTCATTGTGGCTCAACTCAACAAATAGTTCACGCTCAGCCATGTCAGAACTAGAACATTTTGTGGCATTTTGTTTTCCTGTGGGCCAATATGAACAACATTAGTTTTTCAGTTACGCTTACTTGACATTTATTTATACATATGCATAGTTCTGCCATTTTAAGGAACTAAATTCATGCTTGTCATTCTGACTGACAAGAAATTTACTATCAGCCCAAAATTACAGAATCAGTTTTGGGACAGCTGTAATAGTGACTCACAATAGCTGAAATTCAAGCTTAGTTCCTAAGAATGTTATTACTCTGGTATAAAAATTACAGTCAGAACACAAAAAAACAAGAAGCAGTAAAGAACTTGATTACAATTATCACAATTATATAAGTAAGATATCTTAAACATGTTTTTACAATTACTGCTCTAATATAATGTCTATTTGTATTAATTTGAGCCATGCTTACATTTCTTTTGAGTCACAGTTACACTGCAAGGTACACCCACATGCTAAAACGTTTACAATCTTAAACTCAATAACCGTCGTTTTCTATTTCTTGTACATTGCAAAAGGAACCAGCTACTTTCAAATGACACAAAATGAGTGTTTTCTCTTCACTTTGAGGTTCTGGGCCTGTAGCATGACCACAGATGCGGAAATGCTTGATATCTGGTAACCTATATTGCACAACTCTCGACAGATTAAAGAAAGATAAAAAGGGGATTTTTACTGCATGGCATATTAAATACAGACCAGAATGTTTTTGTTGACCCGTTCTGACAAATATTGGAATATCAGAATATCAGGCTTTGGAATATCAGTCATCAGTTGGGTACATGCTGCAAGCTAAATAAATGCGTATTTGGAGTTAAGCCAAATAGGGGTATTTCGCTTTTTCTCCAGGTTTTGCCATTGTGGAGATACCGGCAACTAAAAACTGGCCACCAAACACAATTAAAAATCTCATAACATTTCAAACCGGTGTGATTGCTAAAGGACACTAGCCAGAGAATAATTGGATTGTTTGTATTTGTCCAAGGGCAAACAAAGTGCAACTAAATGGTTAAAAACTGAGATGGTTGAACATTGATGACAACAAATATTTGTAGATTTGAGCCAGAATGACCCTGCAGTGTTTCCCATTAAGTTTTAGTTTGTGATCACACCTCAGCCCTTCTGGTTTTTCCTACGAAGTGTGCCACTAAATTGCTGCGTCTGTCTACTTATATAATTACCATTAAATCCCCCCATTGAAGAAGGATAAAAAAAAAAAGATTGTGTGGAATCATCTTCCTTCAGTTCCCACCATTAGGATCGGTCAATTTTATATTACATTTGAGTATCGTGGTTTGACTGATACTGTGTGTGCATATTAAGAGTACTCTCGACTAAAAAACAAAAAAAAGGTGTTTGAATTAGTGTGTAATGAACACGTGAGCTGAGCATCAGACACAGTCCCCCTCCTCCAGCGTAGAAAAAATATTCAAGAAAATAAACATGAAATTTCCTGTCAGAAATGTTCGGGTCATCTAGTCATGGTCCGTATGAAGTTGGTGGCTCGCATCGGAGAGATTTCGCAAAGTAACCTAAAATAAAACATTGATGTAAAATATGAAATTTGAAATAAAATGATACATTTTGTTTAAGGTTTGCATGACATGGACAAAAGACGAGTGTTAGGGCTGCCCGTGACTAAAGATATTCCTAGTCGACTAACACTCCTGCATTTTAGCGATTAGTCGAATAATCGTTCATTTATGATATTAA
>JBBMFX010024987.1:0-12256 GCA_037832545.1 Rhabdalestes septentrionalis | reverse complement strand
ACAATAATAACCATTAACAGTACAAATAAGACTATTTTCTGTCTTTTTTCCAGTATGATTTTAGGCAACTACAATTAAATGTATATTTATTATTATTGTTATTATGATGATACATAATATTAGAGTATTTATTTGGGTAGACAACTACAACAATCATACATAATAATATAGTACCATGAGTTTAAATATCTGCGACGTCACGGGTTAATCATATTAAACATCTGCTTTCAGCTGCAGCAACTGATATAAAATCTCCCTCCTTCTTTTTGCTTATGTTCTATAGCAGCCTGTCAATTGATGTCGACGCAATAACCTAAAATAGTCTTTCTGGTAAAAAATTTCAGCATAAAACTCAACAGGTGAGACGACATCTGACACTATATGAAACACACACACAGTCAGCTGGAGAGAGACAGACAGACAGATAGATTTGGGCTCATAAGGACTTGCCTTTCGCGTTGTACTAAGCTTGATTTTTTTGTAGTCACTCTGTGGCCGCTGAGTGTCTATTACTCTCTTTTTAGGTTCCCGCCTATCAAAGTGGCAGCAGAGAATCTGATTGGATGTCACGAACACCGGTTGCCAGGCTTCTGCGCCTGTTCCCAGTTCACACAAAAGCAACGTAGAAGTACTTTAAGCAGTTACATAGAAACTGGTAATTGTGTATTTTGTGAAACAGAAGAGGAGGATCTGGAACATCTATTCTTTTTGTGCAATTTTATACAAATATTTTGGTTGGATTTTTAATACCTGGCTTTATTCCAGTGGGATTCAAAGTACCCCATTTACCTTAAATATGATAATGTTTGGAGTTTTTTCGAAAGAAAAGAAAGCTAATTATGGTGTTAATATGCTATTAATCCTGTGCAAGCAATTTAAAACAACTTGTTTCCCCCTTGAAACATGAAATATATGAAAATAGCATATTGAGGATATTATAAAATGGCAATTACACAAAATTTGTAAAAGCAAAGCATATGTTTAATAAAACAAACTGTCAAATGGAACAAATCAATTGTCTAGTGAACAGTACAAATCATTAGATCAGTCCATCAAATGTTTTGTATGGGTTCATATACTCCCTGCCCTCTTAGGGTTCTTTCACATATGTGGTTTGGTTCATTTGGTCTGGACCAAGGGCAACAAATGACAAATTTTTCTGCAGTTTTGGGTCCTTTTCACACAAAACTTGAGTACTCTGGTCCGGACAACATGAAACGAACCATAATGCAGTCACATGACAACAAATACATCACTCGTTGGCCAGATTTTCCACCGAACGTATTTCCTAAACTGCTTTTCTATTGGTCAGAACATACTTACCTTAACTCTGTACTGTTCTACTGATCTATTAAACCCCTTTCCCTGAGTTGTTTGCTAAATAAGCAAAATATTGCTGTGTTCTTATGAGTTGGGACCTAATATAGTCAATGGACCAAATTTGGATGAGGCTCGGCCCCTCCTCGCAGCTCCGGGTCTGTCCGTGAGCGCCATCGTGCTAAGCGCTAACGTTAAACAAATCCCATAATGCACAGGGCCACTGACTATGGCAGCTGGATTAGTGCAAAAGGTGCAGTACTTTTTGCAGTTGGGTCTGTTCTAGTCCGGATCGTGTTCTCACCACAAATGAACCGCTCCATGATTCGAATGAAAGCGTACCGAGACCACCTTAACAAGGAGGTCTTGGTACGCTTATTTGGTCCGCTTTTGGTGCTTACTCGGATGCGATTGTTGGATTCTCACATGCCCAAACGAACCGCACCGTCTGGCAAAAACGAACTCTAGTGCTATTCAACCGAATTAAACAAGGCATGTGTGAAAGCACCCTTAGAACCAGGGGCGGTTCTAGACCAAAATTACCAGCGAAGGAACACAGGTGTCCAATATTGAGCAAGCCGATACCTTACATTTTCTGGTAAATTTAAGTGTACAACCACTCAGCCAGTGGCGGAGCCAGAGGGGTGTCCGGGGTGGCACTGCACGCCCCTGACGTCCGATTGGCCACCCCGGTTGCCACCCCAAAATGTTATTTGTTGCCGGCAGTTCCTGATGCTGTTGGCTTTCAGACTGTTTCTATAGTTTTTCTTTACAGTTTATTAAAGGTCGGGCAGCAGTAAGTATTGTATCGTGTGTGACACTGTATGTGAGAACTAAAATCTGAATTTGAACGAAGCACCGCTGTGGTGGTCTTGGTGACGTCACCAGTCCCGGTCTCCGGTGGTCCACCTCTCACACGCTCGAGACCTGCGTGCCCCCCAGCCCGAGCAGTGTCTGCCTTTAACCTGCAGTGTGTGTGTGTGCGTGTGTGAGCCTGAACAGTTTCAAACATCCCGCTGTGGTGTGTGTGTGGATGAAATTGTGAAACGTTTCGACAGTTCTCATCAGAACCGCAGAATTATATTGTTCTAAACATACTGGGGATAAGTTAGTAACTGACAACACTAAACAGTGTTTTTGTTTTTGTTTTCATCAATCCGGGTCTGTTGATGTCTGATTGCAGTATTTTTTGTTTGGTTGTTTTTTCTTTATGCTAATGTTTTTGTTAATGAACCCAGCATTGTTTTTCCAAACAAAAAGGTTTGAATTCCTTAATTTATTATTTCAACTTTAAGTACAGTGCATGTGTGTGGACCCCAGGAAATAGCAGGAGCCACCCCCTGGTCACCTCATGTAAAATTTTCTAGCTCCGCCGCTGTCACCAGCTGGCACAAAGGGAATTGGCTAAGCTAGCTGAAAGCGTATTTGCCAGTCCTAAGGCCAAGGGGGGAAGAGAGGGGTCTGAGGGTGTTTTGGCTCTTTGCTGCAGGGTTCATGGTGCGATGGAGCAGAGGGTACACCAGTGTGTGGAGCAGTAACCAGGGTGGCTGTTTGGAAGGAAGGAAACCACTACCATGTGGCTACGAGAGCACTAGGATTGAGACAGCAGCAAAAACAGTGTTAAGGAGACCCAGGAATATGCACCTCCCCTGCATTGAAAAATCTCTCACTGGGCTGAAAAAGGCTGCTTGGTACTCGACCCTGGACCTGGCAAGTGGCTACTGGCAGGTGAAAGTGCACACAGAGGACAAGGAGAACTGGAATCTACCAGTATGAACGGATGCCCTATGGACTGTCTAATGCTCCAGCCACCTTCCAGCGACTGATGCAACGATGCTTGTGTGACAATGTTCATGATTATCTACTCATTAACTTGGATGATGTGGTAGTGTTGTGGGTCATGTGGTGAGTCAAGAAGGGGTGACTACTGATCCTAAGAAGGAGAAGGTGGTCCAGCGCTGGCCACAGCCTGTGACAGTGAAGGATGTCTGGTCCTTCTTGGAGTTCATCCACTATTACAGGTGGTTTATCCCAGGAATCGCTAAGAAGGCAGTGGTGTGGCCTCCTGCCAGAAGGTGAACTGGACAGCTGACTGCCAGTGAGTGTTTGAGGGCCTGAAGCAGGCCCTGTCGCAGGCCCCAGTACTGGCTTTTGTAGACTACACCCTGCCATTCAACCTGTACACGGACGCAAGCCTCCATGGGCTAGGGGCCATCTGACCCAGCTACAGGAATGACAAAGCTGAAAGAAATGGCCAAAATTATAGTATATATCGGTGGAAAAATGTAAAGATTATCTTTGGGGAGCCAAGATTGTGTCACTTGAAGATGGGCTGTGGAGCATTGATGGGTTGGCCAGTTGGCCTCTTTCAGTTTCAAGCTGCGACATAAGCCTGGCCGGGTGTATCAAAATGCTGACGCCCTGTCCCGATGACCGGGGGTATTGATGGTGGCACAGGTCAGAACAAAGGAAGAGTGGAAGGAACGGAAGGGCTAAGATCCTGAGTGGTGAAGAAGACAGGAAGCCTGAGGAAGAATGTGAGTGGAAGCACTGTCAGAACCAGTGGCAGTCTCATGTCGTGGTTTAGGCTGGTTGAAAGGAAGGAACCCAATACTGTGTGGCTGTGAGTGGCGAGAGGGCTAGGCTTGAGTCAGCTCCAAAAACTGCATCAAGGAGACCCAAGACTGAGCACCTGAGCACAAGGGGAAATTTGGGCACTGCCAGAGGATCTGATTTCTTATTTTTAACTTTATTTTAGTTTAGTGATGGCCTTGTGGCTATTGCATTTATTTTGTTTTTTATTTGACTTTAAATATTACAAATTACAAAAGGTTTTAAGTTCAGATGGTCGTGAATGCTCCATTTCCAGAATTTTTTGCTATGTCCAAGTTAGCTGACAATTAAGTTCAATTTAATTCAATTCTAAATATTTATTTGGCACGATTTATAACCAAGTTGTCACAAAGCAGCTTTACAGGGTCCAGGTACAAGCCCTAATGAGTAAAATTTTAAAAACTGAGACTGTCTGTGTCCCGAATGTTAACCAGAATAGCATTCAAGAGCTTGGGTGATCTATATTTATATCCATCTTTCTATATCTATATATCTATATCAATATATCTATATCTATATCAATATATCTATATCTATATCAATATCTATATCAATATATCTATATCAATATATCTATATCAATATATCTATATCTATATCTATATATATATATATATATATATATATGAGAACACTTTACCCACGGCTGAATATTTCATGATTCAAAGGACAAGTAAGTAGTCACACAGTAGTCAACACTGAGATCGTGGAGGTTCGTAAAAAGAAATAAATTCATAGAAGTATTCGGGTGCAAGGCCATTCAAGGCTTTATATGTAATTAGTAGAATTTTGTAATAAATTTTTTATTTGATTGGAAGCCAATGCACTTTTACGCCATTGCTTAACCTCAGAAGGTTTAATTCCCTGCCAAACACAGATGACAATCTAACATTAGCCATTACTGCATTGAGACACTTTACTCCTCCAGTGAATGTGCTTGTCATGCATCAAATCTTCAGAAAAAGAGTTCAGGGAGACCAAGAATCCATAATATAGTATATTGCTACATTAAAGGAACTTGCAGCAACATGTGATTTTTCTAATACAGATGACATGATTCAGGACCAGCTTACAGCATGTGGCTAACCCTCACATTAGAGAGAGATTACTGCTAAAAGCAAATCTGACTTTGACTGAAGCTTTGACAATAGTGTCTCAAGCTGGGGAGCAAGCTAAAATTATGGCAGGGCTCCAGCACAGACTCAGACTGCATCACAACAGCCACATCAAGTCTCCTTGGTTTGACCAGATCATAAACATGCTGTTAAACTGGGTCATGCTGAAAAATATCATGCTAATTTTCATGAATATCCAGCAGAGAAAGAAACCATGTGTGTCAGTCCCTTTGTCACGAACCTGGCAAATCTGTTTACCCAGTGTAGTGTGATGGAGGACCCCAGAGATGAGAGAGTCGGCAAACCACAGTTGTTCTGGGAATCCTTTTAGCAAATAGTAGATACTCCCACCAGGAAACTGTGTTCTCACACACACAGAGTATATAAACAGTAGCGGTGCACAGATAATTCAGCCACCGAAATTACCGGGCCGAAAATGGCAATAAAGGCACTTTCGGTTTCGGACGAATTTTTTTTAAATATCGGACCCAAACTGTGATGATGCAATCGTGATGCAGATGACGCAACCACGGCCTCCCCGCACAAGATTGGATTAGAGTCAGGGTGTCTGCTGTGTCTGCGCATTTTTATATTTCTAAGAAAGTAATTTGGAAAGCCGTTTGTCTCAACGCTGGGGTTAATTAAATCAGATAAAATAAAACCTCCTGATCGCTTTGTTTCTCCTACCGCCGCTGGTGGTCTAGTGGTAAGGACGCTCGCCCTGTGATCAGGATATCACAGGTTCGGATCTCGCTTGGTGAATAGGATTAAATGCAAAGGTAGATTTTCGTGCAGTTCACACTATGTGCTCTGATGTGTAACAGGATGATCATGTTTTGTCTGTGTTTTTTAAAAGGAAAGAACATTTTTCAGTGATTACAGTTAATATTTTTCAGTCTTTGTTTGATGCACTATTTTGTTGTAAGCCTACAGAGAATGTAGTTTATTTTTAACCAGCACTTGTTCTGAATGGAATATGGTCAATCACTTCCTTCAGAATATTAAAATTGCATTCACTAGTTCTTTGAGAGAAGATATTTAAATGTAATATTTCATTCCTTTCGGTGCATCCCTAATAAACAGTGATATAGAACCGGAGTACTCACAGAGCCAGCTGTGTCATGTGACTGCTGTGCCTGACAGTAACCCCCTCTAACACTGACCCAGCTGAGAGGATAACCGATGATGGCAGTCCTGGATGAAATCCGAGATGTAGCGGGACTCAGGGACTCAAGACCATTCCTCTCAATTGGAGCCTTCACAGTCAATTAGGTACTGGGAGCCCTGGCCATGGCATTTTGAGACAAGGATCCAGTGGACAGCATAAGCAGGACCCCCATCAATTATCCTGGGCTCAGGATGGGCAGGTTCATGGAGAAACAAAGCAGAAGAAAAGAGGTTTGATTTGTAAAATGTGGAACACAGGATGAAGCTGGATGAAGGCAGGGAGCTTGAGCCAGTAGGTGACAGGGTTTTTCCTGTGGGCGATTTTGTAGGGTTTTGTGAGAGTTTCTGGGATTCAGTGCTGAGCTGAAGGCTCCGTGTGGAGAGCCAAACCATATAACAAGGCTGAGGAGGGTGTATTTTCCATCCAACTCCAGCAGGCAGGTGACAAACCAGGCAGGTGATGTGCGACCAGCAACAACTAGGGACCAGAAGGTGTTGGAGGTCCACTGATGGGGTTTGGTTGGTGGTTTAAGCCCTAGCACACACTGCAAATGCTTGGACACCAGAAGGCTTGTTGAAGCAGGGTGGGGGTTCTTTGGTACCCTGGGGGCCAACGACCTGCCAAAAAGTTACTCCACTGGAGGGCTTCGGCACAGAGGATGGCAGGCACATAGAGATGTGGCAGTCTCTAACTTCTAACTCCTACTGGAGTGGAGAGATAAGTTGAGGTGACAGGGGAGGTGCGGTGTCTGTTCAGAGGCTTTCTGCCTCCTACTGGAGAGAGGGCATCAGCCTTGCTGTTCTTTGACACCGAAAGTTATGGTAGTTGATGAACTGATGATGAACTGCTCAAAGGACACTGCCCATTGCACTTGCCTGAGGTTGAGTTGGATGGAGATGAGATTCTGTTGGTCCATCCAGACCATAAATATCTCAATGTTGTTGGAAAAGATGAGGATGTCATCGAGGTATGGGAAAATCCAGAGCTCCAATGTGTCCTGAAGAATGTCAGTGACGAATGTCTAGAATACTGCCGGGCTGTTGCAGAGTCCAAATTGCATAACTAGGGTTTCTTAGTGGCTGGTGGGAGTTGTGAAATCTTCCGATCATCGCCCTCCTTGATGCAAAAAGGATTTTAGGCATCCTGACCCGCATGATTCTACAGTTGTTGGGTGCATGCCACAGTTTGGGCCACATTAAGTGCAATGGAATAATAATAATAAAGAAAAAGAAACCGAGGAAAATTGTGGAAAATGTCTCTGTGATAATGTGATTTATCAGAACGTCCATGCCAGAGGAGCATCTTATTGTGTTGCTTGAATTGCAACAGCTTCTGTGATGAGTGGGGTTAGAGGTGATGTACAAGTTCTGCTCCAAAAGAGGCTTGAGAGTTATGTCCCATACATCCACTGCTACAACGACCAACTGCACTTAGTGGTTGTGCATGCCATGCAGAGAGAGCCTTGTGTAAAAAGAATATCTAGTTCTACAACTTTTCTCACAACCATTATGTGCTCAATAAACATAATGCATCTTGTCTAAAAAGGCTGCCTGAGATCATATAGACAAACCAGTATGAGGTAACCAGTTGCACTGTGGACAATCAAGAACAAATCCTTAGTATCCTTAGTGTCAGGATGATGATGCTACCGTTGACCTGTGCACCGAGTCATCAAACCCGCTATGTCAAATTAAGATGCATCACATCTTTGAGACTGGAACATTCTTAGTGCAGCTGCTTGGTGTCTTGAAACCAGCAAATGACATTCTACAGTCTCAGTCAGCTGATCTCTGCAGTGCTTCTGAGGTTGGTAGTGCAGGACTGGACTCCTTAAAAACATTCAAAAAGCTGAGGATAAATCACATCCAACAAAGAGATGGAGAACAGTGAGCAGACACCTGGGTCAAAGTGTTGTGCTCTCAATTTTGGGCCATGCAGGCTCTGGTGACCCAAACATTTCCCTCTTTCAGTCTCTGAAAAGATCCCTGCTCAGCATCTTTGACAGGGCCTTTTCAGTAATGGAAAATAGATTTTCACACAAGAATATTGACCTGATGAGTCATATTTAGTCTTGCACCCAAACCTAGCGCATTTCTAGATCTCTTCCTGTGTTGCACACTCTGGCTGTGATGGCTGGCACTGTGGCAGATGTTGTAAGTCTTGTGGCAAAACACGAAATGTTCAAATAAAATAGACCTATCCACTGTGTGTAAACTCCAGCAGGAGTACAAGGAAGCCTTTCCTGAGGTGTATAAATTGTATGTCACAGCCCTGATAACTCATGTGAGAGTTCTCCCTCCACTTTGTCACCCCTGTTACATTAAAGAAAATAGAGTGGAGGTATGAAGAACAGATGTAGACTACAAAAGCACTAATGTAAGTCGCTTGGAATAAAAGCGCCAGCTAAATGCCATGAACATACATCTTGTGCATAAAATTCCTATCGAAACGGTCCAAACTTAGGTCTAGTAAGACATCATTCCATGGCTAACGACATCTAGCGACTGTCTGGGTAAACTTCAGCTTCTTTCTTTAGAAGATAGTTGGCAACACTGATCACACTTCTGATTCATCAGTAATGCCACAGATCTTGTCAGAGACAGATGCTTACTGTTGAGTAATTTAACAGTCAATGAACCAGACTGAATTAGAATGTGTGCAGGTTGAAAAGGACTTAAAGTTTGCTCATGCCAGACTCAAAGCCTATGACAGAGGAATGCTCCTCCGATGTCCAACAGTTTCATCCCTCATATGAATCCAGCCACCAAGTTTCATTCCAACTCGTGCCTCAACGATGCCTCACCACAGACATCTCCTCCCTTCGATGTCTCCTGCCTGGCACAAGCTGTCCAGGACAGCATTGCCATCAACAGACTACCAGTGCCAGAGCCTTCTATATTCAAGTGCAATCGAGTGAACTTTACTGAGTGGAAAGCCTCCTTTTCTATCCTTTATAGACAGAAGGAATATCAGCGCTGCTGATAGATTACACAAACTCAAACGATGTGTAAGGGGCTCGGCCCGCAAGAGTCTGGAAGGAACCTTCTATCGCAGTGATGGTGCAGCATACAGTGATGCTTTCGAGAAATGTATCCAAGTGGCCTAAAAGCCAATCAAAGGATGCTAAACGACGGAGAAACCTCTCTGATTTCTGGAATGCTTGTTTGCAGTCCATGGCCCATGTTAAAGTACAGAAATTGTACTTGGGTTGTAAAGGAAATCAGAAATTTACAAGGAAACTGCCTGAATGGCTAGCCTGACAAGGGACTGCTTGTGTCATGGAAGGAAAAAGATTTGCTAGGTCCATGTCCATGGAGGCAGAAACTGCCTGCAATCCATCAATGGCAAGGTGAACACAAGAGTCAACAAAAGAAACAAAGCCAGTGATTTCAACACACAAATAGTGGAAAAGTCAAACTTCCATGCATGTTATGCCAGAATAATAATCATCAGCTCTGTGAATGCCCAGGCTTCCTAAAAGGGACACTGGAATACAGATGAACCTACGTCAACCTACACTGTATTATGGGTGCCTAAAACCTGGTCACGGTGCAAAGGAATGCAGACACTGACACACATGCAATATGTCCTAACTTTCTTCATGTAAACAAGGTGTATCAGGCACAACCCAGTGAAACAGAAACAACACCTTGCTCTGGCCCTTAAACCCCGTTTTTACTTTACTCATGGACACTTTTGACAAATTGAAACCAGTCAAAACTACCATTTTAATTCCTTGGTGTTTACTCTGTTAAGAAAAATACATTTAGTGTTAAAACACTTTCATTCTAAAGTCAACACTTTAGTTTTTTTTTCCTGTATTTAGTGTTTGTCTATACTTTTTGGCAATTTTTACTACATAAAGTTTGTAACCAACATCAGATCTTGTCATAAATATCAAATTCTTTTGCTTTTTTAAACCTCCAAAACCACTTTGTTTGCACAATGCACTTGTTAGTAAACAACCTCAAAAACGGACATTTCTCTGATCTCAGACTTGCTAAGGCCAAAAAAGTAACAGTCTGAAATATGTAAATAATTATCAACAACACTGAATATTTTTTTCATACACAAACACAAACCATTTTGTGATATCTTTAAGGTCACACCTATGTCAAAATGGTGTCATTCATTTGCTCCACTGGAGTGCAGTATGCCATCATACTCCCCCATTGGAAACTAAAATGATTTTATAAAATTACTTGCTTGGCCAAAAATAGATACATGACATAATCTGGAACAAAACACTAAAAACTGTTGAGTGTTGAGTTTAGAATTGAAGCATTTTAACCTAAATTGTGATTAAACTGTGTAAATAACAAGGAGTTTAAAAAATGTACTTTTCATGGGTCTCAGCTGGCCAAAAGTGTCCACAAGGGTGTAGAGTGTTACAGTTCGATGTATGGAGTCTATTATTGACATGTTTAAGTTGAAGTTAAAAATGTAAAATTATGAAAAATTTCCAGACCCATGGCAAGTTTAATTCCATACGCATTAACACAGACAAAATTATAAAAAAAAAGAGAGAGTGAAGTGGACAAAACTTTCCCACAGGACGCCCAGAGTGTTAATGTCACCAGCAAAGATCAATCAGCAAACACCTCCATGATAGTACTAGTGTGAGTCTCCACTGCAAAGAATCCATCCAGCGAGAAAACTGTGTATGGCCTGTTGGAAACACAAAGTGACAAAACATTTGTTGAACAAAATTAAAAATGATCTGCAGTCAATGACTTACACACTAAAATTAACCACAATGATGGCGAACGAGCAACTGGTCTGCATGTGAGAGGTTTTAGTTCCAGTGTGCACACTGACCTGCCCCCTGCATGCACCAAAGATTTTATTCTACTGAACAGAGAGAATATACCAGCGCATGAAACAGCCAAAAGATAACGCCATTTCACAACAATTGCAGGCCCGATACCGCCTGTGTTTAGTTGTGAGGTGGGATTACTGTTCGGCTACAACTGTCCACGAACTCTTGTACCCAGGTGGGTCGTATCAGGACAGGATGAAGTACACTTTGCCATTCGTACAGACTTAGGGTGGAGTATTATTGGCTGTTCAGCACCAAACTCCAATTCACTGTTAACCAGTCACTGCCACAGACAGGGGCATATCAAACTTTCCAAAAGTGGGGGTGTTCTGTGATGGGGAAGCAAAGTTATCAATTCAATATACTCAATTCAATACAGTTGAATTTGACGAAAGTGGGGTGTACTACGCCCCAAAGTGTACTACGCCCCTGGCCACAGAGTAAATGTGAAGGAGCTACCTGCAGCGATGCCCTCTACATTCTTGAGACTGTCCTCAAAGACATTCACGGAAAAGACAAAACAGTCTCTCAAGAGGATTTCAACTTTCTTAATAAATTAAGAAAAGCAAAAATATAAAGAAAACATACATGTGTATTATGAAATGCCTCTCCCATTTAAAGTAAGACCATATCTACCAGACAAATAAGCACCTTGCTATTGCAAGGCTTAATCACTTGAAAGGAAATTTCATTGCAAATGAAAGGTACAGGGAGGACTATGTGAAATACATGAAAGTATGCACTGAGGGCACATGGTGTCTACCACCCCAAAAAGCCTGACTAGCTCAGAGTAGTGTTCGACTGCTCACGAAGCAGTGCCAGTGAACACCATTTGGTAGGCCCAGACATGATTAACGGTCTAATAGGCAGCAACACATTAGAAAAGGTGTTTCATCAGTTTCATGTCTAAGAGACTGATCATAACACCTATTCATGAATTCAGGATGAAATTTAATCTTTTTGTAGTCCTAACCATGGATTAGAGCAGCTTGTCAAAGAACACAGTCTCACACACCATTCACTATGAAACAGAATGTGCTTAACGGGGGGTCACTCACTGGGCTCTTCTCCTAAAAAAGGCATGCATCTCACCTCTAAATCTAAACTATACCCAGGTTAGGACTCGCCGCAGCTGCAGTGTCTGTCACTGTGAGTAAAGTTCTGTGGTAAAGGAAAATGGAAATGCCAGCAGAAGGGCCTGCAGAGCTACCTGTCTGTAATCCT
>JBBMFX010024979.1:0-12256 GCA_037832545.1 Rhabdalestes septentrionalis | reverse complement strand
TGCTTGAATCAAAGTTTCTCATTCCCCTTTCTTCACATCTCTTTGACATCGTCTGATTTTTTCCCCCGTCATTTTTTGCCCCATGTCCCACTAAGTGCCACTGAGACAAAAACCTCCACTGTTTGATTACAGATACTTCATGCCATGTCCAATTATTTTTCTCGCTCTTTCTCTTTCTCCACTCTCTCAACTCACTCAAGGAGGCTTTACTGGGATGGCCATGTTAAGTCACAGTGTTGATAAAACATACAGTTTTGTTTATCATACATCAGTCTATTTCTAGCTCAACGCACACTGTGTATCCAGTATTTTTCCCTATGAGTGACACAACAGTTCTGGACTCGCTGTGTGATTAACTGAGAAGTGTTTTGGTCATATCTCTTGTAGTATCGCTCTGCCTTAATGACCCACTTATAAAAGCAAACCATAAAAAACAACAGCTACAACCTTATTGTAACAGTTAACAATCCTGCCAATAACAGCAATGACAAATATGGTCACAAGGAATGAGGAACAAGGGTACAAAACCCCAAAAAATGCTTTGTTTCAAATCCATGTCCATTTTTGGCAGGTGTACCACACTGACGATTTACCTTTAAAACCATATCAAACTAGTGAAAATGTACAACTCTAAATAGATTCAGTATTTAGCTGTGCTAAACATAAACACTTTCTTTTAGAAGTTTATTTCCCATGTGTATTTCTGCTGGGGCATTCGAACATGCTCTTCTGCTAGTCTGCTACTAAAAGCTGATTCCTTGTAGTGAATCAGAAGAGCCAACTCCCATCAAGTGAGAGCCGCTCACCACTTATTTATCAACAAACATAGCATTCATATTTGCCAAGTTAGGCTATAATATGTGGCTACAGATGATAATAAACTAAGAGCCATTTGGGAGCTGAAAGCACCGGCCCTTCTTTGGAACTTCCTATCAATGTAGCCGGAGAATGTAAAATGTGAACTCGCGGTTACATTCAGAATTTCTAAACCAACTCGTTCAGTTCAGCGTTCACGGAAAATACGAACGTGTTCAATGAACTGCATTCATTGAGCGTGTTAATGCACAACACTACTTATGAGCAGCAGAAATTGCGTTTAACTATATGGCACAAATGTAATATGTGTTGCTACTTCTCTCAGGCTACTGGCTGACAAGTCCACAATTTGTTACAGTTTTGACATTGAGCAAACTTGCCTTAAAATTCGTGACACGACTGTTAATTTTGTAATATTTTATATGCAGTAGTACTAAATGGGAACAACTTTTCTTTTAGTAAACTCTTATAAATCCGTTTTTGTGTTATTATTTTTTTATTGTCTTATAAACCGTGGTATGACTGCAGTAATACACTTGAGGTCATGCTATGAAATGAATATTGGTAAATCTATCTTGAATATATTTCATAATTAAAGTATATTTTTAACTACAGAACCTGGGATTTTTTCTTTCCTTTGCCTTCGCCTTTTATCCATATTACAAAAAAAAAAAACACACAGGTATCAGCACAAATTCAATCTTCTACTTAAACTGCTGTTTTCCCCTAATCTCTTTTGAATTGTGTATTTGAATACACAGTTACAGTGTTCAAATGCATAAAGATATGTTTACATCAGTCTATTTTTCAGTCAGAACACATACAAAATTCATAAAATGACATACTATATATAGAGTATTTTTGAATATACATTAATTTCACCATAAATATTACACTGCAAAACACCATGTTTTTTGTCTTTTTCTTTTTCTCTCTGTCCGTTATTCACCCTGTCATGGTGCTTAATGGTTTCTATGGACTTATTGTGAGATTTAGTGTCTGTTTGAACTCAAATGTCATTGTGGTTTCTGGTTTTGGCGCGTGTGTGGGAGGCTATGTGGGCTCTATAACACTATGAATAAAAACACCAAACATGACTTATTTCTGTGCAGTTGGCACTTCTGTTGAGTACTCATATGAATATGCTGAGGGACTTTTGTGTGTGTGTGTGTGTGTGTGTCTGTGTTTGTATGTGTTTTAAGTACTAGCCCACTCTACAGTTGCCAAAGTGGTCATATTGTAGGTCACCTAAACAACAGAACTAACTCGACCTTGTGCTTTTCATAGGTTCCCTCAGTCTGGAGTTCGACTATATTTGTTGCTCTGTGTAGTAATTAAATACTCATACAATATATATATTTAGATGGAACATCTTAGTCAGGCCAATGAAAGCTTTGTTTAAGAGTTTTCACGAGTACAAAAGTTGTTTTAAGCTGTTCCTCACCAGAGACACTGACATATTTTGAATCTACAGATTAGGAAGCTAAGCTAGATGTCTGTGGTAATCAAACTGTTCTGCCAAAGTTCTGTGGTCATTTCTAGGCAGGTTGACATTTTTAAAATCTAATTTGGACCTCTATTCCACAATTCTGAACTCTACTATGTTGTTCAAAAGCTTTCATTTTTGATCATTTTGTGGTCATCAGTGTGTGTGTGTATGTGTTTGTGTGTGTGTGTGTGTGTGATTTATGTTTGGCGAACTGACTGAATGCATACACTCCAGTTGCCCAATCAGACCCTACACACCCACATATGTTGTTTGACCTCACTTTTGTGATTGAGTAACATCTCCAAACTGCAGTCACAGGACAAGCCAGTCTCTCTCTCTCTTCTCTCTCTCGCCCTCTCTCTCGCCCTCTCTCTCTGGCTCTCTCAGAGTTGGGCTGGGCTGCAGTCAGCCTTCAGACCTTAACACAGCCCGTCTTTAGCTGTGGAAATTAAATTCAGCCAGAAGTCTGGTAGCGTGTAAAAACCCTCTAACATCATTGCCAGCTTTGAGGTACAAGCAGACCGAGACTCTTTCCTCAACAGAGAGCCCATCTAGGGGGGTGGGGGTATTTTTGACAGTTTCAGGCTGATCGGTTGGATGGGATGGCTGATATTGGCAGTGTCATGCCAAAGTGGATGAAATTCAAACAGCCCAGACCTGTAAGTAAAACATTTTATTGGGTTCTAAACATTGAGTTTAGCAAACTTTATCAAATTATTTTGGATGGGTAATGATTACAGAATCTTGCTTGTGTGGTTCTTTAATTGCTTGTGTAGTTATTTTTGCTCTGCATGTTGGATGAGGCTGAATGAGATGGTTTTGCAAGTTCTTCTGCTTAAAATAAAAACAAGGAACTGGAAGTTCAGCAGACGTGTGTGTGTGTGTGTGTGTATATATATTTAACAGCCTGGAATGAAATTGAACTGAATTGGACACATATGGATTTAGCATTAGTCCAATTGTGTGGAGAACATTTTAAAAAAGAGTAGCATGACTTCTGTGTGTTTTTAGGGAGGAGTCCTTACTTGCATCTATGTGTGTGTGTGTGTGTTTGTGTATGTGTGTGTGTGTGTGTGTGTGTGTGGGGGGGTATAGGTGTGTACACATGTGTATAAATGTGTGTGTCTGTATGTGTTCACTTTTTAGGGTCCTGTCATGAAGCACTATGACCTTCCACTTCACAACACATTTTTAACACACCCACACACACACACACACACAGTACTCCTGGTTTAATCAGTGTGTATGTGTGTGTGTGTGTGCATGTATGCGCATTTGTGCATGTATGTGTCCTGCCTTGTTTCCTGTCTTAGTAGATACTATGATAGAATGTCTCAGTGTGTAAGAGTGTGTGTGCCTTTTGAGTCACACTAAGCATGAGCTCACTCTTGGAGTGTTTTTTGTCTCGCAAGCTCAGGAGGGAGTGGCCGTCCAAGCTGTGTTTGGCGTGTTCGGCCAGCCAGATTTATTTGTAAAGGCTGAATCTTTCCTTCTGATAAAATCACATTATACAAATAAAACGTTGCACAACACACAAAGGCCTAAAGGCTGGAACTGATTTAATGGTACGGGACAATGTATATGTCTGTGCAGCATTTTGTTAATAGAATACATTGTTTGTTTGGCAAATTGTTTCAAAAGCATACAGTGCAACATCGTAACAATCACAGGTGCAACATCGTCACAATAAATAAAACAGAAAAAAAGTCTTTTAAATTAACCAACAGAAATAAAACAGCATAAATGGAAATATATTCTATATTAATGTCATGTTAAAGTAAGCACTATGAGGACCAGGTTGGTTGTGACTGTGGAGTGAAGAAGTTTTGCCTTGTGTGGGTTTTTTTCACTCTCTGTGTGCTTTCGCAAAAATTTTCTCCATGTGTAAGGCTGTGTATTCCATATGGCGGGAATTCCTATCCAGCTGCGGTAGATCAGGGCGGAAAGCACGGCTGGCTCCCCTGAGGAGGGCGTTCCCATCCTCATCCCCATCCCTCGTTACTCTCCCTCCACTGCCACTCTCACTTGTTCTTTGGGGATTTTTGAATGATAAATCAAAACTATCACACACTCTACAGCAGCGTATTGCACAGAGTTAATTAGTAGCTGCAGACATTGAGCACACACACACACACACACACACACACACACACACACACAGGCACCAGAATGAGAAGACACACCCTCACATGCTGCCAGTGTGAATAAAATTAGTATTCATGCTAGGAGCCCAGAAATACCTTTATAATTAAAGTAATATGGAGTGAAGTACAGTAGGAACCAGTAGCAGCTTTATTCAGACACCGAGCATTTAAAGAAAATTATGTTGGTTTTTTTTCTGAGAAATGCATACATATGCTATAAACATCATTGTTTATTTTTGTCTTGTTTCTGTGCTAAAACATAGACTTAAGGGCAAAGTGTCTTTTAAATGAAAAAGAATTCAGTCAAGAATATAGTTACAATTTATGTAAATAACATTTAGGGATGAGCAATGAGTCGTTTTTTACATACATATTACTAAATATATCAAATAAACCTGAAAAACAAAAATAAATACAAATAACATTATAATATTCTACAGTAAATCCCTAGCACTGAAGCACTTATTAAAATGTTATGCCACTCGTTTCTCTTTTACTTTTTTGGGCAGAGCTGCTCCTCTATGATAAGTCTCTGCTCCGGGGCAGGGGTTAAAGGTCACCTTTTGGGAGGGGCAGGGAGAAAAGGTCAGGGCAAAACAAGAACAGCTGTATAAACCTGCTTCTTCCTCTTTCACTTATTCACCGAATTATTCACACTCCCAAAGAGAAAGAAAGGAAGAGGGACATGAAGAGGTCTCACGTTTTTTTTTTGCTCCTTGTATTTCAATCAGTGCTCCAATGTTTCTGCTGCTGAATGTGTGTTTATAACGTGGGAGCAAGTCCAAATACACACACAAACAAACGAAGGACCAAGCATCTATTGTGCGCATGTATTCTTTCTTCCTTTCATTTCTTGTATTCCTTTTCTTAGATGCTCTCCTTGTCATCCTCCCACTTTTCCTTTAACTTGCTTCTCATGAGCGCATAATCAAGAGTGCCTTAATCTCTCCCTCTCTCACTCTCTACTCCATTCTATACCTATTTTCTCCCACTCCCTCTTTCCTTTCCCTTTTCTGTTTTTCTTCCTCTGTTCTCCTTGACTTATGTGCCTTCATTCTTCACGCCTAATCTCTAATCTCCCTCATATTCGTATTCAATCTCTCCCCCATCTTTCTGCCACATTTGCGCATTGGTACATTGGTTCCTACTTGCTTGCTTGATTTATGTGATTATGCATCTTTATAATGTATTGTAAAGGAGAATGCCTTATTATTCCTATTCTCTCTCTCTCTCTCTCTTTCTCTCTCTTTTTCTCTCTCTCTCTCTCTCTCTCACCCTCCCCCTTCCCCTCCTCTGCCCTCTGTCCTTCTCTACCAACCCCAACTCTCTCTTCCTCTTCTCCCTCTCCTCTTCTCCCCGGTTCCCCGTGGGTCTGTAGTTGTCTGGTGGCTGTGAGCACACCCTGGTCCTGCAGGACTTTGTGGCCGGGTGCACGGCCGAGCTGAGCGTCCAGTCTGGTCAGACAGTGGAGGTACTGGAGCGCTCTGGAGAGCGGCCTGGCTGGTGTCTGGTGCGGACCACCGAGCGCTCTCCGCCTCAGGAGGGCCTGGTGCCCTGCAGCACCCTGTCCGTCTCTCACTCTCGCAGCAGCGTCGACATGGACTGCTTCTTCCCCACCGGCAAAGGTAGGGTCACCCTCCATTACAGACAGACTTAAAATGGCATACAGTTCAACCAAATATAAAACTAGCAAATAAAATCAACTATTCTACAGTAAAATGAACATAAAAGAATAATTGTGCAACATACATTTTCAGTCAAAGTAGACCGCTATCGTTTTGGAAGCAGGGGCATTCAGGCCCTGAGTGTCAAATACGTGGCATTCTTGGAATTTCAGGCCATGTTATAAAATGTTTCACTTAATTAATATTGGTCCCACTTGAAATGATAATTTTATTGACATTGCAGGTAAAACTGTTTCTGTATTTCTTCATGAAACAAATGCGTTGTACTGCTTCATCCTCTCCTCTCATTATTCGTACTTTCCTAAAGTTTTATGTCACAAGTTGTCAAAAAAGATGCTGGCATCAATATTAGGAATTTTTCAACCAGAGAATTATTCTCTGTGCCCATCCCGATGATTTTATAAGAACATCCCTATAAATAATAACATCAAAAAGTGGCAAAGAACATTACTCCAGTGGCAGATGGTCTGTGTTACTGGTCCCAGCACTGGCCTAGTCCAGTGAAGTCTGACTTAACTAAGTTAGGATAGTGTTCATTTGAACTGAGACAGTATGGAGATTACCGGCAGTTCAAACATAGAACTACTTCAAAGTTTAGTTCATTCAACTAGTTTACAGTTTGTTTGTTTTTTCATTTTGCTCAAAAAATGAAATAGTTCACGTTCATTCATCAGTTGTTTTGAATTTTTTTACTTTTTCTATTCAACGTCCCTCTATCCGAACCTCATTCAAACTTCTCCTTCTATCTGTCATATGACTGAACAATAACAGACATCAACCCATTTTGAGGTTGAGAATACATCTTAGCACTTAAGCAACGCATCTTATTATGCTGAATGTGAAAAAAGTGAGGCGCAGGTTTACCATGTATGGAAATTTTATTCAGACAATATTTACACAAAACGTAAACAAACAGTGTCTGCCTGAAATGCAACAAAATCTTTTGAAGTGCTCAGAAAAGTACAGAACTGAAAGTAAGTAAATCGTGTGGTTTTCCCTCAAACCTTGATTCAAATGTTTAAACAAACTGATTCCTGCAGAAGCATCTGAATTCAAAGCACAAACCATGCTAGCCTGTGATCAGTAAACGTGAAACGTGAGCTGCGTTCAGTCTCTCACGTTCACATTCATAATTCGTAAACTGATTCATTCAGTTCAGTGTTCACGAAAATTAGGAAGGAGTTCGATGAACGTCATTCACTGGATGCGTTTGTGCTCAACACTGGTTATTGGCTTCTGTGTTGTCATGAGTGCAGAGCTGCCTAGTTAAAGAATAATTATTATGGGATCATTAATTAACAGCAGTGGGGAGTCATGGGAGATGCTAATGGCAGTAACAGTGTTGTGTGTTTCCTGTGGAGCCTTTGATCCTCATGAAGAGCCCCTTGTGTTGGCTGAGGGTTGATTTGTGTCAGTGCTATATTAGCACAAACCCACGTGACCCAGCCCTCTGTGGCAATAGAAAAGTCCTCATGTCTCTGTGGAGTCTCAGCTATAGTGTAGTATTAGTTTTGGGGTGTGCGGGGCAATATTAATAAGATTCAGTTTCATTATCATTTATCCATGTGTCATCGCATCATTCTTTAAATTAGCATGAATATAGTTTAGATCTGCTCTGTAATAAATAATGTAAGGAGAGATAGCTTATGTTGGTTCTGTTTTGACCTGTTGTCCTTTCTTAAGTTCGTAAAGCTTTACACAGTCCTGAAATAAGCTGCTGTCCAGAGAAAATAATCCACGATATATTCAATCTTTTTTATGAAGTTTAAACTGGGCCTAGAACACCCAGTAAATTACAGAAACTGCTCTTAATTTTCCGGCCCGGGTAAAACAATCAAATAGATAGAAATATAAATAGATGTTTGCCAGCTAGCATGTTCTGAGTTGAGTTTATTGCTGAGAGTAAGGGAGAGTGTGTAAGCAGAGCTGCAGGCAAAATATTCTGTTTAAATAGTCAGCAACCTGTGCAGGTTCACCAGATTGGACAGAGTAAATGAAAGTTATTGCTGTTAAATTATCATTAATCAATGGTATTTTTTCATTGTAGTATTTTGGTTAACATTTATTAAAAAAACAAAAAGACAGTAAACCTTATTTAATTAAATATTGCTGAACAATAATCCAATGAATAATAATAGAATATCACATTACAATAACATTTTCATATGAATAGTAGAAATAATAATGATCACAATAAGGGCTTGTCAGACTATTAAAGATTACTTCTCCTTAAATTGGAACATATTTACCATGTTTATTTTTTCTTAAAGTATACTTGAGATGTTATTTTGATGCTAAAAGTGTTTGGTCACTGTAGGGTCACAGTGAATGTGAACAGTGTGTCTGTGTTTGTGTTGGCATGGGGCCAGCTTTGTGTTTGTGTGTGTGTGTGTTTGTGTGTGTGAAAAGCGTGTATGTGTGTGTGTGTGTGTGTGTGTGTGTGTGTGTGTGTGTGTGTGTGTGTGTGTGTGTGCGTGTGTTTGGAAGTCCAGACCATTCTCCTGCAGTAAGTGTCCTTATGTCTTTTGTATCAGTGTGGTCAGTATTCTATTCTTTGGGGTTCGCCTCATCTCCCAGATCCCCTCTTCCTTTGTTTGTGAGGAGCGGAGTTTAAACATCCCTTTAGGAGGCCTCATGTGTTTACACCTGTTTAGGCCTCCAGTCAGAATTAAACCTAGGCTAAGAATAATCCAAGGAAATGGGTGGGGGCTCAGAGCCAGTGGGTTCAGGAGGAAGAAGTCAGGCCCAAGACAGTCCCTGACCTCGGGTTTAAGTCAGTGGAATGCTGGTATAAAGATGTTTAGATTTTCAAAGGACTTTCAGGTGCTCATTCACCATGCTCTACACTTTTAGGTCAGTCTGTGATATTCAGGCTCAAAGCTTGCATAATGCAAATCTTAGATTAATTATTTGCCACCCCAGGGTCGTAGGTCTTGTGCAAAATGAAAGAAGCAAACTTCAGACTCAAAATCATCAGGATGACCACCTTGGATCCTCGTGTCTCAAAGGGATACTTGAGGAAAAAAAGGGTTATGAAAGTTTGTGTTTTATTAAGTAAGCACAGCATCTCGCTAAATAGCAAAATTTCATCACGTGGCTATTAGTCACGTGGCTTTCTGTAACTAATCGCGGTTGATCACAGAATTAAATAATTAATTCAAAATTAGTGTATTGCACACTCTTTAAGAATACTGCTATATGAACAAAAGTCTCGTCTGCAAACACTTTAAACATATAAGGAGCTTTTAAACAGCTGTGTTCCCTTTGATAACATTAATAAAACCAAATATATAGCAGTTGCAAAGGGGGACCAAATCCATGTAAAAGTCTATGGATCTGAATGCAGTCCCATTACTTTTATCCAAATATTGTATGTTGACTTTCGACTTTTTTTTTAACCCGTGTTAACACAAGATGAATTATTTGCCTTCATTAAGTAAATAATGTATTAACGCGATAATAACACGCTCTACACTAACCTTTAGTTAAAAAGACAACATTAAGAATATCTCTGAATACGATATTTACATTTTTTTCGTGCAGTGTAAAGTTTTTTTTTCCGATTTGCCTTCTCTAGTTAGTCATGCTCCGTTCCATACACTAGCCAGGACTCCCCCGGCCACACGGGACTACCAGCACTGGGAGACTAGCACGTGCATCCTCTGAATCCTGTAAAGCCAGATACATTTTTGGAACTGCAGTTAAACACATCACTGCCAGCTTGACACATAATGCTATTTTATAATTATATAATGAAACCTGGATTAAATTTAGCAAAGCTCTAGCTGTAACAGTCTAAACTGGACAATCATAGTAAATCACAGAATTTGACCTTTCAATAATTGCAATTTTTTATTAGTATACTTTAATTAAATCCCTTATTTTATCATTTTTTTAAGACATATCAGTTGCACTGGGGTATGTTTAGGTCAGAGTGTTTCCAGTAAGAATAAGGAGTCAGCAAGACCTTTGAGCCTCAACACCATAGAGGCTTTTACTCTGCCTTTACATTTGATGTAAAGGGAAAATCCAAACTGTCTTACCCGAACAAATGCACAACAACCCTTTACAATATATTTCTTATGTAATTGTTGGTGTTTAGTTCACAATAGGACTATCTGACTTAAGTCTCTTAACCCTCATTGACATTTTACAGTAAGTCTCAGTCCTGTAGTGCTTTCCCTTCAGTTTATGTATTGTGGGAAGTAACTTGCTTCCTTCATATTAGAGAAACTCGATAGTGCGTCAGATGCTATCGGATTCTCTGAATCATTGTTCTGTGTGGGGAAGGCTTTGAAACCTAACCTTACCTGGAGATAGCTACGTGATGTTTTGAAATGTGCATTTGTTAAAATCCCCATCGCTAGGTCTGGAATAAAAGGTAACTGGTGTGACCTGTCGTGTCAGTTCATTAAGGATGGAAATTTAGACTTTCAAAAACAAAAAAGTCAAAAACAGGCCAAAAAATGATGTCTGCACTCAAGCCTCAGAGGTTCTGGATCAAGCCTCAGCTCAAACCTGACCAGCAGTACACAGAGACAAATAAATCCTTACATTTATAATGACAGCACTTGTTAATTTACCTTGGCAACAGTGACAGCCAGCATCAAATCTTGGATAAGCTAAATGAAACAAAAATGACACAGTAAATGAGGGCTAAATTCTAAACGAAATTCCACGTTTGATGTTATTCTCATGCTAGCAAATAAAAGTAGAGGGAAAGTGAAGGCCAAAATCTGTTCAAGTCAGGAGGCGCCTTGGAGAAATTTGAGAGGGAAAAAAAGTAAAGATGTTCAAAATTGATGGAAGCTGACATGAAGAGTCGGGTCCTGCTGGTTTTGGAGAGCTCTGCTGGGTGTGTACTAAGTGGACTAATAAGAAGTCAGTGCACTTGCTCAGAGCTTTACTGTATCTACATAGTTATGTGTGCAGGTCCTGTTAGGCCGGACCTGTGACCTTGACCCAAAACTGTGTTTGACTGCAGCCTGGTGGCCCTTTAGCGATAAGTGTTATCAAATACACTGCACCTATGTCAGAAGCAAAATGCAGTTGTGTGTGAATGTCTATATGTGAACTGTGTGGTAGGAGTGTATAAAGTGATATGTGAATTTCACAGACAGTGATAACAGGGGAGTGAGAAGCATTTTTTATGTGTGGGGAACGCATGGGGCGGGGTTTGTGCATGGGGCGGGGTTTGTGTGTGTGGGGGCAGGGTTTGGGTGGCGGCAGAGTTGCTGCCTGCGTGCAAATCTCGTCCTTTTACGGGGTGGGGCTGTTTGGTACGGAAACCCTGTTTAATCTTAAATCTTTCGTAAAAGTATCCATTCCACTTAATCGATAGAAGGACACACACCACCGGGTTTTCCTCCAACTCCCCACATGCAGGTGAAGAGAATGGTCGGTGCACAGACAGGCTGCTGGGATTTCCAGTGGTGTGTGTTCTTCTATCGGTTTAGTGGAGTGGATTCTTTCACCAAAGATTCAAGATTCAGCAGCGCTTGGGGAACTCAGTATTTATATTAAATATGGGGGGGTCCAAACGAATAATTATGAAATGTGAGGGGGACACGCCCCCCTCTGGTTGAATGGGGAGGACTCCCATGAGTGATAAATTTCAGGTAAACATACAGCAATTGTCTTTTCCTAACAATTTGGAGCTACCCGAGCCTCCGGATTACAGGCTCTGTGTTATTCTTAATATTATATAAGAGGAATCAAGGGGTCAGTGGCTGTAGGTCATACACATATTGTCTTACCAGCCATGACATTGACTGTGACATTGGTCATTGTCAGTTAAACTTGAGTGCCATCAGATGTTCCCATCATAAAATACGCAAAGCTGTACTTTACATAGGACGGTATTTGTGTGTGAGTATGAGTCATTTCCCATTTGTAGGGGTGTGTGTGTCTGTCTGTGTTTGACAGACACATGGTATAGCCTTATCATCCTGTGGCAATAAAATGTTTGTGTTCATTTTTCAGATGTGCAGATTTCGAGGTTTGTGCATATGGTGTACTTTAGGATTTATCTGTGTGTGTGTGTGTGTGTGTGTTGTGTATGTGTGTGACATTGATACTAAATCCTTCAGCTCCTTAGGGGGAAGTAGGTAAATAAAGTACTG
>JBBMFX010024968.1:0-12257 GCA_037832545.1 Rhabdalestes septentrionalis | reverse complement strand
CAGAAGTATAATAGTAAATAAATATCGGTTCTGAATATCGGTCATCGGGCACATAAACATGCAAATAATTGGTATCGGTATCGGTAATAAAAAATCAATATCGGTCGATCACTACTTATAACCCAAATTAACAAAATACTATTCACTGAATATGTTGAGAAGTACACCACATGTCCTACATTTGTGCTATATTCAGGTGCAAAGCCACTTTCATTAACTGCAGACAAATGTAGAATAAAATCCATATGGTTTCATACACACGCTTTGACTTTACAGAAGTCGTCTGTCAACCTGTTGTGCCAGTGGGGAACTTGCTGCAAGTAGAACCACTGACCACTGAGCAAGAATTTAGATCTGTGATTAAGCGGTCAAGCAGTTTGAAATGTGTCGTAATACATGAGAAAAACTTCCCCATTCCTGAATATATAGGTACTGTGTTTGAAGGAGTTCAGTGTAATAGAAGAACAGAAACGCTCCTCCAGTCTCCTCACAGTCCTCCAGACCTCACCAGCAACAATGTGTCTCATCTCTCATCAAATGATCTGTCTCATTTGTGCAGTGGTGTTTCTGAACTGCTGTGTGCTTGGAGGTGAGTGCTATGCTTACAGATATACATTCTTAGGGCAGTAATAGATATAAGAAAGTCTTTGGCCATCTAAAAATGTCCAATAGTTGGTTCAACAGTGGTAATGTAGGCTCTGCATTAATGTAAAATGTCACCAGTAATTTAAATATGAACATTTCTCTAATATTATTTTCTTTTCTTTTCCTGTTTTGAAGCAATCAATGATAAGATCAAGATAAAAACATGCTGTCCCAAGGTCTCTCCTGCACGTGTCAAAGGTGAAATTGTACAATGTGCTCACCTTTACCCAAAAGGAAAGTGTCTGGAGGCATACGTGTAAGCTGACTAACTTCTGGGCAACTGACATTATGGTGATCCTCAATAGATGTTTGATCAAACAGACTGAACAGCAGAAAGGTTTTTCACTCTCACTTTCTATATCTTCTCAGGTTCGTTACAGAGGAACAGAATGTACAGACACAGTACTGTGTCAGCATGAATGCCAAATGGCTCAATGCAACACTGGCAAAGTTAAATAAGGTGAGTTCTGATTCAGACAAACAATGTCATTGTGAAAAAAGATTAAATTTAAAGGTAATTAGTCCAAACTGAAATTTCCTTCAAAATAATCAAACATAAATATATGAACGGTCACGCTTTATTCTGGAGATTTCCTTATAGATCCACATGTACTTTCATTATTAACAAACAATCTGGTCTATCAGTGATCAACACCACCTTTAAGATTAGTTTCATGTTAGGCACCAAGTGTGAAATTTGCCTTGAAATGATAATGATTAGGGTTAGGTTTATGTTAAGGATTGCATTTAATTTGTTATTCCTCTCAACAGGAGGGCAAAGCCTGTTTAAACATGTGAAGTAAACGAAGCACAAATGCAGTCGACTTTTTTTTTACTGGACATCATCACCCACATTCTGAGGATTCATATTCACACCAGCAAGAAACTGTTCGGTTCACATGAAACTGTGATTCTGCATCCAGTTACAGATTTTTTAAATCTCTTTTTTATGTAATGGGTCAATGAAAAACTTAACACTTTCAGAATTTAGTCAAATATGTTTAATTAAATGTTTAAATATGTTGTGTATTCATGGAGGCCATTTATATTTATACCGTGAAGAAGAAAGTAAATGATTTGTAAACAGTTTTTATTCGTTCTGTATAAACATGGAATAAAAAATTCAAGCCTCAAAGTGGGTTGTGGCTGACAGAGCACATGGACTTTTGTTTTATAAGTCACAGGCATCATCTAAATTTTATGATGACAAGAGATACTAGTGATCATTTTTTTGCAGATTGTATGCTTCTGTTGCAAATAATTATATAGTTTCTTCAAAATAAGAGTCTGAAGTTCACTTTTGTTTCACAAATGCACAATACACTTTTGAAATACATCTTTTATTCAGTGTTATCTGTATTCACCACTAAGCAAGAATTTATATCTGTGAATAAGTGGTCACACGATTTGAATGACTGCACCAAAAAAATGTGTCATAACTGACAGAGATGTTTGCGAATGATTCCAATGATTCTGTTTATCAGACCGAAATCCTCGTTATTGCCTGTGCCTCGCCAGCAGCAACTCTCCTCTCTCTGACCTCACTTCAAATGACCCATTTTCTATAATGCAGTGGTGTTTCTGTACGCTGTTCATACAGAAATGTGAAATAAGTTCTCAGGCCAGAAAATAGACATTCTGGGCAGAATTTCTATTTACTCCAATATTTCATATAAAATATTTCAAAATATTTGTTTTGTGAGTACATAAAATATTTATGAACATTTTAATTCATTGTGTTTCTATAAACATGATAGAAGCAAATATCCAGATCTTGACCTTGTGTGTGTGGAGTGTGTGTGTTCTCCTCGAGGTGGCATGGGATTCCTCTGGGGTCTTCGGGTTTCTCCCACAGTTCAAAGACATGTGCCTCAGGTTAATTGGGGTTTTTTAATTGACTGTGGGTGTGATGTAGTGAGTGTGTGTGTGTGTGCTCTGCTGTAGACTGCAGGATAGGCCCCAGGTACCCATGACTCTAGGAAGGACTAAGCGGTTACAGAAAACCCTCATAACTATTTGGCCCAAATACAAAGATCAATTGCATAAAAAATTTCCATCCATTTGAATTACTTAAGCGTGGCACAGTGGCGCAGGGGTTAGTGCTGTTGCCTCACAGCAAGAAGGTCCTGGGTTCAACTCCCGGGTCGAGTGCAGGGTCTTTCTGTGTGGAGTTTGCACATTCTCCCAGTGACTGTGTGGGTTTCCTCCCACCACCAAAAACATGCGTGATTGGAGATAAATTAATTGAGCATGCTAAATTTCCCCTACGTGTGAGTGTGTGGCCCTGTAAGAGCTAGCGACTGTCCAGGGTGTACCCTGCCTTCGCCTGTAGCGACTGGGTTAGGCTCCAGCTGACCCCAAGTGTGGGATAAAGGGGTACAAGATGGAAGGATGAATGAATTACTTAGATTTAACAGAAAAGTTCTGTCAATGAAACACTCTACAGCAAGACAAAGAAGTTGTCAGTGGACAAAAGTGAGAGTGGAGCTAGTGTTGTTTTTGGCAACTTAATTTTAGTTGTAGTCTAGTCTTTGCGTCAAGCTGTCATTTGAGTTTTATTAGTTTTAGTCATGTCCGTACTGTTTTTAGCCTAGTCAAGTTTCAGTCGAGGATATGTCATGGCAATTTAGTCTTAATTTAGTCAGAACTATACAAGACTATTTTCATCTAGTTTTGGTCAAAGAAAACTGTTTAATTTTAGGCTATTTTTAGTCAATGAAAGTTGTATTTTAGTCTCTTTTTTAGTAAGGTAATTCTATTTAGCACAGTCAATTTAGTATAAGTGCCTAATAGAATAGACAAAATCTAAAGTTCTTTTTAGTCAAACCTATTTCACAATTCAAACAATGTTATATTATTATATTATTGTTACCGTATAGGCTCAAGAATACTGTACATACATTTCAGACATGGACAACACTCTGATTTTCATTTATGACATTTATTTTGCCAACCAAACATGTTAGAGGTACACACACATACATTTAAGTACAATAAATAAATAAAATAACATCACATTACTGAAAAGTGCAAATAAACTGAAAATGTGTATGTTTATTTATAAAGCTGGTAAAAGTCTTCACCTTCAGTGTGTTGGCCTGAACTTACCTGAATATTTTTATTCCTGTTACACAACCAAATCAGAACTATTTAGGATGGATATGGGAAAGGCTGCTTATCAAAATGCTGTATGTGTTTGAGAGACTGTGATCAATATAGAAGGCAGTCAATGTATTAAATGTCATGGAAGTTATAGAAGTTACATACAGTACTAGTGCAAAACTAAGCTAAAAAGTTTGCTTGTGTAAAAATACAAAATTTTGTTTAATTTCCTCATAACAGCCATCTTCATTTTTGCAGTGGGAAGGAAGCAGAGCTTAGCAAGGGGTCAAGTAAAAAGTGGATTGAAGCATATGTGTAAGTTAACTGAATATCTGGAGAGTCTATGAGCCTGGAGAACTGGTGCTAACAGAACACATTTCTCATCACTTTTTCAACACCATCTCAACATCAGCAAACCTAAGAGCATTGTGTTACCCAACATTTAGTCTAGCAGTATGAGTAAGTTGTTGGGTTATACTTTTTACCCAGTATTTGTGTTACCACAACTTAATACCAATATTTACCTTTCCATTCATTTACTAACAGTTACAGTTAGATTTGAGATAATCAAAGGTTTACCTCCCTGTCAGTGTCTTCATTTGTGCAATAGTAAGGAGGCAAATCTTAGCGAGGGGTTGAATGATACCTTCCTGATTCCTTCCTCCTACAGTCCTCCAATCCATTACCAGTCAATCAAATTCTGCCATCTTTAAGGACATATAAGTACTTTAGATGTCTTTAAAATAATTTATGGAGGGATTTATGGATTTACTTTTTAACAATGCTTTTAGGGTTGGCTGTCTTAAAATATAGTGTTATTGTAATGGACTAGGCAGCAGCCACAATTTGATTCAGGTCATCATTGTTTTGTTAGTAAAGTGTATTAGAATATCAGTGCTTTCACTTGATTTCATTCCACAATTCATGAACTTCAAAGTTTGCTTCTGTTTCACTGTATTCAGGACAGAACATCTGTTCCTTCTGCAGTTGTACATCACCGTGTTGAGCTTCTGCATTTGAAGCAGACTAAAAATATCCCCTTTGTCACGGCAGAGTTGTTCATGTGAACTCCAAATAGAACCTAATTCCTGCATTACTTGCCTGAGCAGAAACTGGCCTTGAACATCTTGGAATTTCTTGGTTTATTTGTTGTAATTCTTGGAATTACAGCACATAAACAAACATCTACAGACTTCTTTCTTGAGAAGAAAAGCCAAAGGCACTGGGTTTAAGCAGTTTTTGCATAAACTGACATTTCAGATATATGTATTTATTATGAACAACGACACTGGGCCAGTATTATTGGGCCAGAACTGTGCATGTAAAGACACAAAGACACTGCAGTAGTTGCTGCTCCGGAAGTAGAATTATTAATAATCAGATCAGTGGTGTTTAGGTCAGACGGTTCAAATGACTGAACAAAAATGTGTCATAGTAAATCATTACTTGTTCCACTGGTGCTGTTCATCCGACAGACTTCCTTTTTCCTGGGTGAATATATAGGTGCTGTGTTTCAAGGAGTTCAGTATAAGGGAAGAACAGGAACGCTACTCCAGTCTCCAGTCCTCCAGACCCTAGAAAATATGCACCTCTCCCTGACCTCTCGTCAAATGATCTGTCTCTTTTGGGCAGTGGTGTTTCTGCATTGCTGTGTGGTTGAAGGTGAGTGCTCTTCTTCATCTTGTGGGCTGGTTGTTAGAGCATTGTCCCTGCGACTGGAAGGTCATGGGGTTGGATCCCAGGACTGCAAGCGTCATCACTGAGGTACCATTGAGCAAAATACCATTACCACACACTACTCCCTGGGCATCCCTTTTTTGCAGGAGCTGCTAGCTTCACTTGGTAAATGGGTTATTTGCAGTGAATGAATTTCATATTGTTCACACTGTGTGCTGTAATGTGTTCACGCATGACTATAAGACTTAGGTCTGAGAACTAAAAACATTATTTGAGCAGAAAAGGAATGAGAAAAGAAAGGCTAATTCTTCAGTCAGTATGGGATCTGACTATAGAACATGAACTTAAAAAAGGCTCCACCACACTGACATGAGGGGTGTACCCCTGCGTACATATCTTTCAGAGAATGTAACTATATTCTTCTAACAAAGAAATGGTTGACTTTTCAAAACCAATTTATTGTTGACATAAATATTGGTATCCTATATGCCATCATGGGTTAGAAACAAAACTCTGTCTCTCTGTGGTTCCTTTTATCAAAATAAAAAAAATACCAGATTTCCTTTACTCCGTGTTAAAATTCAAGACAAACAGACCAATCGAAATGTGCAGAAATGAATAAAAATCTTTTTTTCCTTTAAATTACATCGAAATTAGTATCTTTTTAAGATATACAAGGTTTTGTTTCAACAAAAATGATACAGATATTGCATTAGTGTATCATGTGAATGTATCTTTAATATCACTTGGTCTTCCTTTTGATGTTCTGCAGTTTCCGCTGGATTGAAGACATGCTGCCCCAAGGTCTCCAATGCACGTTTTAAAGGCCAAATTGTAAAATGTGGATACCTCCGACCCAAAGGACCATGTGTCGAGTCATATGTGTAAGCAGATTAACTTTGAACATTTTTTGGTTACTGTGAAACTGTCTTCTCTGTTTCTCTGAGACTACACTGTTTAGGGACTCCTCCTCAGTAGATGTTTCATTAAATAGAAGCATAACACTGAATGGCAGATTTTAAAAGATTTTTCACTCCCACTCTCTTGATCTGCTCAGGTTTGAAACACCGAATAAACAGTTCTGTGTCAGCGTAAACGCAAGATGGGTCAATTCCACACTGGCAGTGCTAAAGAAGGTGAGTTCTGATTTGGACAGCAGGGTCAAAAGATCATGGTCAAATTGATTTTGTCCACCAAATAGGGATACAATAAAAAGGCAATGTGCCTAAACCGAAACATGATATAAAAAAAATTAATAATTAAAAAGGGTCTCATTTAAATATGGAGAATCCCTTAAAGATCTACAGGTACTTGAATTGTTTAAAAAAATTGGGTCTGTCAGTAGCATTAGGGTTAAGAGAGATAAGATAAAAATAACCTTTATTTGTCCCACAATTGGGATTTTTGCACTGGAGCTGAAGAGAGTGGACAGAACATGTAGGAGCAGCAAACATGAAAAAAAAAAAATAGAATATATTAAAATACTATACAAATCGTATAAAATGAACACTATACAATATAGAAATATAAAATATGGACATGTAAAATATATGCAAACTATATTTAAATTAGCTGGAAGATTAGAGTCAGAATTTGACTTAAAGGTTAGGTTTTAAGATTAGATTTAGGCTTGAATTCCAGAATAGGTATTGCCTTTAACCCAAATCTCAGTTGTATATAACAGATATTTAGTTGGATGTAGGTTTAGGACTAGTGAAACATCTACAAAGCTTCTGCAGTGAACTCTCAAACTAGAGCATTTTCATGATCTTTCACAGGCCTCATAGGACATAGCACTTACTCAATCATATTGGAAACTTTTCCTCTCAACAGAAAGGCACACCATGTGAGAACATGTGAAGGAGAAACACCAGCCATTTGTCCGGCATTTCCTTTCCTGGGTCTTTCAACCAAGATTAACGTCCACAGTCTGAGGATTCTCGTTCATACCAGCAAGAAACTGTTCTGTTCACACGCCTTCATACCAGAAATGATACTGTGATTTTATATCCACTAATAGATTATTTATTTTTGTATCTCCTTGAGGTGTTTTTAGGTTGCAATGAAACAGATTTGATGGTTTCATTATTTATGTATTCATTTAAATATTTAATTATTTTCTGTATTTCTGTGGATTTTTTTTATTTTTTTATTGTGAGAGAGTAATTAAATAACTATTTTTTCTGTATTCATTAAATTACTATAATTAAACAAGCATATCCTCCCTTATTTGATGTGTATCTTTTTATCTGTTCATTTCTTATGTAAAATAAGAAATGAGATATTTGCATCAGATATCAGCTTGACCACATCATCTTGCAATGTGTCTGCTTGCCCACGCAGAAACTGGTCTACAAACCTTGGAATTGCAACACAGAACTTAGAACTGCGACACAAATCATGGAATTGCAACACAGAGGCAAACATCCACAGACTGTCAGGCAAAAAAACAAAGGCTTAAGTTTGCATTAACAATTTATCCTGAAATACAATGGGCCAACTGTTGTGAGCCAAATCTGTTTTTAAATCTGTGCATGCCAAGATGCGAAATACAATGCAGAAGTCTGCTGGAGCTGGTTGCACCTCCGGAAACAGAAGTACTAAGAAACGACGTTTGAACGACAGCACAAAAAAGTGTCATAGTAAATCATAATTTCCAAACATACTGTTCATCAGACAGACTTCCCTATTCCTGATTGAATATATGGGTGCAGTGTGTGGATTTCACTTTTCAAGACCTCACCCGCAACAATGCATTCCTCTCTGCACTCTTGTCAAATGTTCTTTCAGTGAAGTGGTATTTCTGTACGGCTGGAAGTGAGTACTTTTTATACAGTACCATTAGAGCCATTAGAGGCTTGAGCCACTGTTAGGTTTAGGGAGAATGGCTCAAGTTAAAATTATGGCTTGAGGTTGAGGTAAGGTTTAGATTTAAGATAGGTCAGCACTGTCAAAATAAAGGGCGCTAAAAGGGTACAAGGAACAAACAGGTTAAATATAGCCTCAGAGGTGCAATAACAGTCTTAAAGAAAAATGGCACATTCGTCATTTGGAGCTAATACAAATGAAATTGTGAGGTTCATTATTCAAAATTCAAGGTTACTTTACTGTCATCAGCAGGAGTTTACACCAACATATAAGGTGATGAATCAGAATTTCTCCACAGAGCAACATTCAAACAAAGTGCAAGGTCCGAAAAAATACAATGATTATACAGTACAATAAATAAATATACAACAAATACAATCTTTCCAGAATTATTACTACTGCAAAAAAGTGTAAGTATTGCACAGACAACGGTTTGCAGCATTGAGCAAAGTGCAAGATAGGACAGAAACAATACAGTAAACAGACAATACAGCAATGTATCAGTTTAATGTGAATAGAGCACCATAAGTATGATATTGCACAAGAGGCAGTTAGCAGCATAGAACCACAATCAGTGGTACATTTACTTAATTAAACATATGTTGTTTCAACTAACAGAAGTTAAATTGCATGTCCTCTTGAAAGTTCAGAATGGAATACATGAAGTATAATATATATAATAGAATACAAAATATAGTAATATTGTTGTAAAATAGTTAATTAAGAATCACACTTGGTTAGGCAGGGAAAAAGAAGAGACCATATAAAGGGTGGGAAGAGTCTTTCACAATGTTCTAAATCTTTCAGGGAAGGCAGGATGTCCTAGTGGATAGGGCGTTGGCCCTGCAATCAAAGGATTGGGATTCAAATCCCACTGCTAGAATCAACGCTGAGGTACCCTTGAGCAAGGTACCGCTGAAAGGATAAGAGGGCAAGTCTATTCAGATTGGCCTTTTCTTGGCATAAAGGATTGCCAAATGTATAGGTTTAGTCTCACCATTTTCACATACCCATGGCTGCCTGGCAAGCTGAGTTTTCATGCTTCTATCATTGTTTTGTCCTATTTTTTTTAGTACTACAGAAGTTTTACATCACACATGAAGACATGCAGGACAGGGGAGCAATAAGAGGATGAATCATCAGTACAACTAATAAAGAAAATGACTCATATGGAGAGGCCGCCAAAAAGTGACTACTCACATCGCCATCTTGTGTGTCTAAAAAGAACCACAACAATGATGCAAGGGGTACAAATTTTCCTTCTGTAAAGTTCCTTTTTTGGAGCTACATGGTTTTGTTTAAACCATGATGATATAGACTAAATTAGTGTATCATGTGACCAATTAGTTGTGTCCACTGATAACATCAGCTTGAAAACATGCAGCCTCAGGGCCAAATTGAAAAATGTGGATATCTCCACCACAAAGGATGTTGTCTCAAGGCATATGTGTAAGCTGACTAACTTTTGGATACCTTTTTTTTTTTTGCTCATCATGAAAGACCTCCGGCCGGCAGAGCAAGGGTCTGGGCGGATATCGAGGCCGCCCTGCAACGACAATTTGGCAGGCTTGTCCCCCAAGAAGATGCACGTGCTGAACTTGTGAGCTGGCAGTGGAGAGAAGGACCTGTGCCAGCTAGCACAACAGGGGTACCCAGACCTCCCGGCCGAGTTTCAGGAAGTGTTGGCGCTCCAAGCCTTCCTACGCAGGCCCTAGCTAGAGCGGCTCCATGAGCACCTGCGGCTCATGGCACCCAACGCGCTGTCGGAGGCAGTCGAGAAGGCGGAGAGCGCTGAGCACATCCTGGTCTGGGAGCGACAGCACTCGGGTTCGTTCGAGAGGGTCTGCAAAGCTGCCGCCATGGAAGCAGAGGACGGCGGTAAGGAATCATCGGAGACATGATGGCGCAGAGTTGTGGAAAGGCGGCACTGCTTCCGCTGTGGCAAGCCAGGACACCTTACACGATCTTGTAATGGGACTCGCGCCACGTTCCAGAGCCCCTTGGCAGGAATGCGAGTTGGGGGCCTCCATGGAGCGGGTCATCGAAGGGACAGCGAAGGGGGCCGGCCAGGGCATCTACAGCCACGGCGCCGCAGAGTGGTGGAAGGGGCCGTCCTCGGGACACATGCTCCACCGGGAGAGCCCCAGCGTAGTCCGAAGAGACTGGGGGAAGCAGTTCGCCGGGTCCCGCTGAGCAGAGGGGTGTGGGCAGTGGACCGCCGCAGTGACTGCTGTGTATGTCACCAACCCCGTGGTGAGACTGAGGAGGGGGCCCAGACTAAGGATGAGCCCTTGTCCCCTGGTCTTTCAACTCTTGGGAGTGATGCTGGGGGCCGGCTGTGTAGGCGACACTGCCGACCCCGGTGCCTCACGGACTGGTGGTGGACAAAGTGGTTGAGGACATCCACGGCTGAGGTGGGGGCAATGTAGCGGAGTTGGGCTGAGGAGGGCTGTCCCAGCATGCATTGCTCCCGCCTCAAACGGTGTAAATGTGTTCTGTGTGTTATTTTGGGGGTTATTGTGTGTAGTTAAGGGGTAAAATGTGTTATTGTGTGTATTTGGGACTGTTGTGTTTGTTTATGGGGTTGTTTTGGTTCGTTTTGTTGTGTTTTTGGGAAAGGTACACAGAGCTACCATGTGTGTGTTAATCAGAGGCTCTGTGTACCTGGGGTGGAGTTTGTCTAATCTCCCAAGATGATTTCAGCACAAAATCATTACAATATGATCAAAGTGTCAGAGGTGTTGTTCACGAAACAGATGCATGATGTGTAAAGTCATTTGTACATAATGTAAACTTACTTAAGAATTAAAAAACAGGAAACAAAGATTCACAGGACAATTACAGGAGAACTTTCTGTTGGTTAATCTGAGGAAGTGTAACGGGGCGTGCCCGCTAGAGGGCACTATTGTTTTAGTTTTGTTTCAAGGTTGGATTCTCCCTGTCACTCCAGCTTATTAGTAGTAAATTGCAAACAGCTGTGAGTGATAGGGGGAGATTAGCTCTGGGTCTTGGTTGGGTGGCTTTAGTTTGGGGTTGGTATTTATAGGGGAAAACGACCGCATCCCAGTATGCGGTCCTTGGTCCTTAGTTTGGTTTTTGAGTGCCCTGTGCCTTTGTATTTTTGTTGGCCCTCGAGCCTTGTTTCTTTGTGTTTTTGAAATAAAAGGAAACCAAAACGGTACCAAGGTCTCTGTGTGTTCCTGGAGGGATCTTTACCGTAACATAATGACTGCATCACCACACGAGTGCCTCGAGCTGGCCTCAGTGAAGGTCTGGGATCATGGGGGGCCGTGGAGTGAGGTAAGTGGGACCCAGCTCGCTCATGGATCGGCTGGTAAAAGCCGATTCACGATCGCGGAGATTCTGGGTGGCTGTGAGTCTGAGGACGATGAGGAGGACCTGAGCTTTTGGTGGGACGGGTGGGCTGGAGTGCCCACAATTCTCCCACCAGAGCGGTTTGTGGGTCCCCTTGTCCTCGCCCACTACTCCGAGGGTCTCCGGTCTCATAAGAGAGGCAGGAGATCCCGGGGTGCGAGGCACGAGAGACGCGGAGGTCCTCGCTGTGCTCGCCCACCATGTCAGAGCCCGCTTCCCACAAAGCCCACGGCTTCCGCAGGCGCTCCGTCGCCTCCGCTCCAGCAGCTCTCTCCCGCGGAGGAGAGCAAGCAGCTGGACCCACGACCTCTGCTCCCAGTCTCCTGTGAGACCAAAACACCATCGAGGGAGAAGAGCTAGCTTCCGCCCTCTACCCTGCGGGAACATTTACCCCGCCCTGCTCCGCCGAGGGCTCAGTCCAGAGAGGACGAGCAGCGAGAGCAAAACCCCGAGGCAGCCAGTAGCTGCTGCCTCCACCCTGGGGAGAAGTGCCGCGGCGAGGCCGCCTCCGAGTGCCGCGATGACGCCGCTCCTGAGTGCCGCGCCGCGGCTGTCTAAGATTGCTGCGATGACGTCGCTCACCAGTACCG
>JBBMFX010024949.1:0-12258 GCA_037832545.1 Rhabdalestes septentrionalis | reverse complement strand
TCCCAGTAGGGAACGGTAAGCATGCCAGCACAGGGTGTTCTAAAGGGCGGGAGCCACAAAACCTGGACTGTTGGACAGTGAGCACCCTGCCAGCCGAAGGCCTGCCAGGTGGTGGTGGCACCACCCTGGACTCAATGGGGTTCCTGTGTGAGGGATCCGGACTACGGGCCGAGGGCAACGCGCTACGGTTCTGGCCTGCGTCACCCAGACTGGAGGACAGACAGCCTGGCCTCAAGGACATTGAGGAGGGGACTCAGAGAAGTGCGGGGGCGTTGTCCTTGACCCCGCCCATCCGCCTGTGTTGGACTTTTCTTTTTGGTCCTTGTGGGGGGTAGGGGGTTTGTTGCTTCTTTGGGGGGGGTTTGGGTTGCCCCGGAGTGGCATCCTAGAGGGGAGGGTACTGTGACGGGCCTGGTCAGTGGCCTCTTTTTGCCACTGCTTTTGTTTTGGAGTTTTCTGGTTATGTTCGTGTGTTGGTTTCAATGACTTTTATTTTGACATTTTGCCTTTGATTTCGACAATTTTGTGATTCTCCATTTGTTTTTTGTATTCTAAATTTGTTTTTGTGATTCTGTTTCTGAATTTTGTTGTTGTTTCTGAATTAGTTTGTGTTTCTCAATTTGTTCTTGTGTTTAGTAATTTGTTAGTGTGGTTTGCACTTCAGGGCCACAGTAGAAATGCCACTAGAAGCACCAAGACAAAAAAATAAGACTAATACTGATACCAACAATGAAAAAAATTATTAACTGAAATTACACAGAAAAAATGAGAAAGGAAAAAAGAAAATTTGAACTGCAGGTAAAATCAAGTATGTTTTGGTTGTTGTTTCATTTTCCCTCCATTTTCTCCATGCCTGCTCAGTTTGACTTTTCAACCTGACAGACCATTTCCTGATGGAAACTGCAGAAGAAGATTTTGATTGATTTGTGGCAGACAGCTAAAAGGAAAAATCAATGACTTTGTAAATCACATTTGATGCCATGCAGTCTTTCATCCTAGCTTTTTCCAAGATCCAATAAATGCCAGATTTTTCACGAAATATGAAAAGAAAGACTTACCAATCTGGATGTACACCCATGTAGCGTGAGGGGAGAGCTCAAGCACGGAGAGTAGCGAGAGAGCCGGTTTACTCACGCAGTTATTATATGAACGCTCTGAAAACACAGAGAGAAATTTCCACCAGAAATCAATGTTCAGTAACATGCACAGCAAAGAGTACTCACGGAAAGATGAATCCTTCTGGCTGGGCGATAAGACTCAATGGTCGAGCTAGGAGGAAGCTCCCACTTCCTTTTTATATACAGTGACAGGCTTGTTCCCCTTGACCTTGACGTGTCATGTGGATGTGCATGTGACAGTACCCCCCCCAGACGGTCCAGGCAGGGAGGACACCCTACGACGGTGGTCCTGTATGAGGGCTGGGTCCAAGAAGAACCGTCCAGGGACCCAAGACCGCTCTTCCCGGCCGAAGCCTTCCCAGTCGATGAGATACTGAGTACCACGACCACGGGCTCGCGAGTCCAGGATCCAGCAGGTGGTATAAGCAGAACCACCGTCAATTATCCGTGGCTTAGGAGCAGTGTTGGGCAGGTACCTTTAAAAAAGTAATTAGTTATAGTTACTAGTTACTTCTCACAAATAGTAACTGCGTTAGTAACTGAGTTACATCATTATAAAAGTAACTAATTACCAGGCAAAGTAATTATTGCATTACTTCAAAAAAATCTCATTTAATATAACTATAAAATAAATATAAAACATTGTACTCTAATCACCGATGCAGAGAGATGCTTTTTTTCCTGGGCGTAAGTTGCACGTCACATAAAATTTTTTGCCTTTCACTTCAGTGAGGGAAAAGAGGTGCTTAAACTTCCAGTTTGCAGAAGCTGTCTTTGACCAGAGTGGTAGAGAAAAGTCTCTCTCTCTATGGCTCTGCCTTTGACTGACTGTGCGTGTGCTTGTGTGTGGCGACCCATGCTACTCTGCCTCTGATTGGCTAACCATGGAAATTTACTCAATCTAAACCAATCATCGCATTTTCACCTGGTTATGTGTCCCGGCCCAGCCCCGAACACACACACACACCGCTGAGAGAGACGCTGCTCGCATGAAAATCGCTTTAGTGTTCTCAGTTTGAGTGAAGAGCATTTTATTGACAGTAACGGTAATGACGTTGTAACAGGGGAAACAGTAACTGGTTTGATTACTAGTTACTGAAAAAAGTATCGCCGTTAGTAATGCCGTTTATTTATAGCGACGTTATTCCCATCACTGCTTAGGAGGTTCCGGAGTATCAGGTGCCAGAGGTGAAGTGATGAAGGGTTTTAACTGCAAGTGATGAAAGACAGGATGAATCCAGAGACTGGCAAGCAGCTGAAGCGGGAAGGTGAAAGGGTTGATAGTGTGTGTAATCCAATGGGGTCCAATAAAATGGGGGGACAGTTTTTTGGACTCGGTGTGCAGTCGGAGGTTTGGGTGGATAAATAAACCTTGTCACCTACATGGAACAATCGTCCCAGGGGGTGTTGGCAGAGGTGCTGATCATAGTATTGCCTGTTGGCTTTGGTGATGGCACGCCGAGCACAGTCCCAGCCCTGCCGATACCTGCGAAACAACTGTTGGGCCATGGGTACATCAACCCCCGGTTCCTTATGTTCGAACATAGGGGATTGGAAACCATAGCATACCTCGAAAGGGCCCATCTCAGTGGCTGAGGACGTGAGCAGATTTAGAGAAAGCTCAGCCCAGATGAGGTAGCATGCCCAGGAGCGCTGGCGATCTGCAACGAAACATCGCAGAAAGCGCTCCGTTTGTTGGTTGGTTCGCTCTGCGCTTCTGCAGTGTCTGGTATCCAGAGGAGAGACTACAGGAGACCTGTTTTGAAGGCCTTCCAGAACCTGGCGACACACTGGGGCCCTCTGTCCGAGATGATGTCCTTGGGGAGCCCATGCAAACGGACTACGCGTTCAATCACGAGTAAGGCAGTGGTTTTGGCGGAGGGGAGCCCCGACAGAGCAACCAGGTGCACGGCCTTGGAGAATCGGTCCACGATGGTTAGGATGATGGACTTTCCCTCTGAGTCAGGCAAGCCAGTAATGAAATCCAGAGCGATGTGTGACCAGCAGAGGGAGGAGAGGTCCCGGCGTCGGTTGATTGGTTCTTTTAGCTCTGGCACACCCAGCACAGGCCTGGATTAAGTCTTTGACATCTGAGGACATCCTGGGCCACCAAAAGGCCTGCTGGAGTTGAGTACTGGTGCGATTTATGCCAGGGTGGCCGGCCAACGTGGACGAATGGCCCCACTGGTGGACCTTGGTTCGTAGGTTGGTGGGAACAAACAAACGTCCAGGAGGAGTAGTGTCCAGAGGGGGCTCCAAGGCCTGCCCCTGGCGAACTCTGTCTTCTAACCCCCACCGGAGTGGCGAAACAATGAGACTCCCCGAGATGATAGGCACAGGCTCCATCCGGGGTTCGTCGGCTTGGTGCATTCGTGACAGGGCGTTAGCTTTGACGTTCATAGACCCCGGGCGGTAGGAGATGGTGAGGTTGCACTGTTCGAAGAATAATGCCAACCGTGCCTGCAGGGGGTTCAACTGCTTCGCCTGCTGGATGCCTATGAGGTTTTGATGATTGGTCCAGACAATGAATGGGTCACGGCCGCCCTGAAGCCAGTGACACCATTCTTCCAGAGCCCACTTGATGGCCAATAGCTTGTGGTGCCCAACCCCGTATCGCCGCTGAGTGGGAGTGAATTTTCTGGAAAAGAAACTGCAAGGGTGCAGTTTCTTGTCGGACCTCGTTGGGAGAGAACAGCTCCTACGGCCACATCGGAGGTGTCCACTTCCACATCGAGCGGGTTGGCAATGTGCGAATGAATGAGGATGGGAGCAGAGATGAACAGGTGATACAGGCGGTGAAAGGCAGTGATGGCTGCCAGAGTGAGTTTGAAGGATGTAGTAGTAGGCCGGGTGAGAGCAGTCAAAGGAGCCGCGTCTAAACTGAAGCCCTGGATAAAGTGGCGGTAGAAATGTGGCGACACCAGAAATCACTGGAGCTGTTTAAGCATAGTGGGTAGAGGCCAACTACGCACAGTGCTCAGCTTCTGAGGCTCCATGGCCACATCCTTCGGGGAGATGACAATCCCCAGAAATGTGGTGGAACGCTGGTGGAAAGTGCATTTTTCTAACTTAGATTAAAGTCGGTGGGCCAGCAACCTCTTTAACACTGCCCTGACGTGCTGGAGATGTTCCTCTTCTGTCTTCGAATAAATCAGAATGTCATCCAAATAAGTGAAGACCCAGCGACCCAGCATGTCCCGGAGCATGTCAGTAATCAGTCTTTGAAAGGCTGCCGGACTATTGCACAACCCGAAAGGCATAACCAGCGTCTTGTAGTGGCTGGTAGGAGTAATGAAGGCCATCTTCCACTCGTTGCACTCTCTGATGCGATCCAAGTTGTAGGCATTTCTTAGGTTCCATTTTTTGAAGATGGTTGCACCAGAGAGAGCGTCCAGGGTGGTGTTGGTGAGGGGAAGTGGATGGCGGTCCTTGAGGGTTATTCGATTGAGATCCTGATGCAGCCCGCCATCCTTCTTTTTCACGATAAAGAACCCTGCGGCCGCTGGGGAGGACGAGGGTCAGAGTGTTCCCTGACGAAGGCCCTCTGTGATATACTCCTCCAGGGCTGGAGGTCGATGTTGAGGTCGTAAGGGCGATGAGGAGGAAGATGAAATGGCGGTATGGTCGACTTTGAGGCCTTGGAGCTCCCCTGAACACATCTCATAGCGAGACATAGCTCCTGACAGGATAAATAAAAAACAAATACATTGAAAAGCTAAATAAAAATAAAAACTAATGAATATTTGAAGACTATAATAATTATGGCCTGGAGCACACCAACTGTAAAGCCATCCTGGCCAATCAGAAGCCTGGAAAATGTTCTGGTAGGCTGACAAATTTCAAGATTTTTTATTTGTCACATGTATTGTTATACAAGTACAACGCACAGTGAAATGCATCAACAATGGTCTAATCCAAGGGAGCAACACTATAGGACACTGTCAGAATATTAGACAAAAAACACAAAAATAAAGTTCCATTTCTATCCACAAAATTTTGGCTTATCTGCTAGGGAGTTGATCTGCTCTTCAGCTCTACTGATAAATTTGAGGAGGCCCTACGATACAAATCAGGCAAAACCGGTGCGAACAGAAATAAGCTTCATCGAACAATTGGGACGCAACCTGAGTCCCGTTGTGTTGGATGTAGGACGTTTATCTATATGTCATTTGTAAAGTTCCACCAGCTTTCGAGACATTTCTCTTCCTGAACCAGCCTTAGAGCTTATCTCTTTTAATGAATTACCACCTATTTTAAATTAGTTTAAATAAAACATTTTAAAAAATTTACATTCAGCTGGGAATAGATGTTATCCATTCCCAGGTGATTTGTTTGGGGATGGTCTATCATTTAATTTATTATTTTGTTTTATATGGTATCAAAACGTTTTTAATGGAAATGTTTAATTTAAGTGATATATGAGCTCACATACTAGTTATTGATCAAAAAAGCTCTGAATTTGGGTGAATTATAAAAGGCAGAAAGTATGGAAAAAAATAAATATGGAGTGTCATTTGGGAGCCAAAAGAATGGCTCTTCTTTTAACTCCACTGTCAGAGTTCCACATAATCAGACTTTTAGTTTTTCAAACAGCCCAAACAGAAAAACTGTAAACAGCAATGATGACTACACTAAAGACAGGGGAGGACTCACATCTCATTAATACATTTTCTGTAATAACTTATTCTTACTAGTGTGGAGGGTTCCCAGGAGTCTGTCGCGGGGGCTATGAGCAGGAGTCAGGGACTCCAGCCCACCACAGGGCGCACACACACACACACACACACACACACACACACCTGTGCTCAATTTCGAATACCCATTTCACTTGACGCTGATGTCTCTGGATTGTGGGAGAATCCCAGATATCCCAGAGGAAACCCACATCACCATGCGAAGAACATACAAACTCCACACACACACACACACACACACACACACACACACCCACAAGGCCAGGACCCAGATTTGAATCCCCTACCCTGGAAGTGGCAGTCACTCTGCTACCGCACCTCTCACACTTCATTTAAAAACCAATGAAAAAAATGCTCCTGTACTCATTAACATCCACTTAGTGATGTTTTAGGTCATTTCTTGCTAGACCTGAGGTAGAAACCATTTCTCAGGATGTTGATTGATTTGTTAAGAGCCACTATCATTCTGCTTACTAACTCAGATCATTTTCAGCGTGGAACACTCCAGATGTGTGGTGAATATTCACTGACTGTCCAAATTTATAGAACAATAAACGATTGGCACAATGCATATTGAGAACTGATAAGTGTGAATGGCAGCCCAATCTTGTTCACAGTAAAGATAACAAATCAAGATCATTAACTCTGCTGAATTATTACTAACCATACAAACATTGCATTTAATGCATTCAGAATGGAAGTGAATTAGACTGGGTGGCAGTTGGAAATTACTCTAATATTCCTGAATAAGACAAAAAATAAATAAAAACTCTGTCAGAGTGCCCATTATAAAGAAATAATGAGTATTGAAGGTTTTCCATCCTCAAAATGAGACACTAATTTAAAATTTGTCATTTTAAACAGGTGCAGCACAGCTTTTCAGAATCATAATCAGAAAATGTATCATGTTACAACTGAACAGATACACAGAAACACAAAGACAAGAACAATATAAAATATAGCACCTAAATAAGTCTGATAAAAAATCTACAGAAAAACCACTCACTGCTCACTTGGTGCTGTGTTAGTGCTTCACTGTTAATGCAGAGAAAAAAATTAACTACAAAGGGCAACAAGCATTTCGTCACTGTTAATAGACTCTTTGACAAGTTTTTATTGCTAAACTCAGTATCAAACTGGAATATCCAGTGGTTGTATCCATGTTGTGGAAAGCAGGTTAGATATCACAGTCTTACACCAGTCCTTTGGATCTCATGCATTACGAAAACATTTTGGCCTTAACACTAACTCAAAAGCGTGTTAGTAAATACAAGTGTAGTGGGGAGCTGCACCAAAAGGGACATCTGGTGGTCACAAGCTGCTAGCACACCTGTTGTTAAAGCGAAAGAACACAAAATAGAGGGGTCGTTGTGAATAACCTTTGTGATGTCACAACATGCCCAGAGAAAGTGATTATATATAACTGTAATTTCATCATGTTTTGCTTCCAGATTTCCAGACTTTCTAGTATGTTACTCTGTACTTGAGGAAGAGTTCTCCAGGCTTCTTGAAGGACTTTCAGATTCTCTTATTTCCAGTCCAGTACCTGAACTGGACCAGTTTCAGAGGAATGTTTCTGCTGGTTAAGACACACAGTGACCTACCTATGAATCATTCGAGCAGAACAAAGAGCATCTAACTGAAGTCCTGAACCATTGAAGAACCAGGAGCAGATTGTTCCAGATGATGGGGCGGTGATCAGTATACTGGTGGTGCTGAATGCTGAGTGGCTGGAACTCCTTTATCTAGGCTCCTTGTATCTTTAGACACTTTGCAGCCTGTCAGTAAAACATTTCTTCCAGTTTCTTTCACCAAAAAACAGTACTCTTTCACCAAAAAGGTGATTCAAGACTTGTGTTGCTTTTTTTTTTGTTTTTTTTTGGGCAAAATTAAGGAAAAAGTCATATTGATTCCAGCATTTTGCATTACAGATCTTGGCATTAAACTGTTCCAGGCTTCTTCATTGCACATGGTATGTGAATGGTGGGACCTAGTGTGTTGGATGTTTTCCTCTGGACCAATTGGTCATGAGATCAAATCCTACATTCAGCACAGTTTTCTCAGCCAGTTAAAGGATTAGTTGTTACAATAGCTGTTGTATTCCTGCAGGGTGAGGGACTCCTGGCAACTGAGAAGACTATAAATAATTGAAAGCTGTGCTCCATTGCATGCTCTCACAAGAATTTCTTTCAAGCTGTGTCAACTGGTGCCAAGCAACATATCTTATCAACCGCCATCCTCCTGCGACTGCTTTTACAGTTCTGTTATCAGTGAACACACCCTCACAGCCACAGGGCAGAGCGAAAGGTTCAGGCAGTTCTAACACATGAACTTCTACAGATGGATGTTCCCCTTAAGGTTTAATTGTGCCCTGGCACTCAGATCTGGGCTGCTGTTTGAGGAAGAGCTTCAGGAAACTCTTCTGACTTAAGTCGAAACACTGATTTACCAGACTGTTCTCCAGGGGTGCAGACTGAAAGGTGAAATATTTTCCAGGTTCTCTCTAACTGCAGAGAGTGTGTGAGAGAGAACCGGGTCAGGGTTTCATAGGAAGCATGTCATGTTCTTTGTTGTGGTCAGTGTTGACTTTTGTTCCACCCAATGCACTGTATCCCTCTCAGCCCACTTTCTTTGTCCTCACTCTCTGTCCACTCTAGGTCCTCCCTCTCAGTCCTCACACTCGGTCATCTCTCTCAGTCCTCCCTCTCAGTCCTCTCTCTTAATCCTCTTTCTCAGTCCTCTCTTTTGGCCTCCCTCTCAGTCCTCTCTCTTAGTCCTCTCTCAGTCCTCTCTCTCAGTCCTCTCTCTCAGTACTCTCTGTCAGTCCTTTCTAATTCCTCCTTCCCAGTCCTCTCTCTTAGTCCTCCCTCTCAGTTCTCTCTCTTAGTCCTCCCTCTCAGTCCTCTCTCTTAGTCCTCCCTTTCAGTCCTCTCTCTCAGTCCTCCCTCTCAGTCCTCACTCTCCATCATCTCCCTCAGTCCTCTCTCTCAGTCCTCTCTCTCAGTCTTCATTCTCAATCCTCTCTCTCTCCTCCCTCTCAGTCCTCTCTCAGTCCTCCTTCTCATTCCTCTCTCTCAGTCCCCTGTCTCAGTCCCCTCTCTCAGTCCTCTCTCTCAGTCCTATTTCTCAAACTCTCTCAGTCATCTCTCTCAGTTCTTTCTCATTCCTCCCTCTCAGTCATCTCTCTTAGTCCTCCCTCTCAGTCCTCACTCTCTGTCATCTCCCTCAGTCATCTCTCTCAGTCTTCGTTCTCAGTCCTCTCTCAGTCCTCTCTCTGTCCTCTCTCTCAGTCCACCCTCTCCGTCCTCTCTTTCAGTCCTCTCTCATTCCTCTCTCTCAGTACCCTCTCCCAGTCCACCCTCTCCGTCCTCTCTTTCAATCCTCTCTCATTCATCTCTCTCAGTCCTCTCTCAATACTCTTACTCAGTCCTCTCTCAGTCCTCTCTCAATACTATTACTCAGTCCCCTCTCAGTCCTCTCCCTCAGTCAATTCAATTTTTATTTATATAGCACTTTTTACAACCAGGTTGTCAAAAAGCAGCTTTACAGAGTCCAGGTCAGAGCCCCTAGTGAGTAAGCCAATTGTGACAGAGGCGGGGAAAAAGTCGCTCAACCAGAGTAAGAAACCTTGGGAGGAACCAAGACTCAAAAGGGGAACACAAAAGGGGAACCCACCACCACCCAGCTCTACGTCTTCCATCTACCAAGAAAAATTAAATACAGAAAACATGACAAAACAAATGTGTTTTCAGCCTGGATTTAAAAACCGAGACTGTGCCTGAGTCACGAATGTTGTGTGGTAAGGCATTCCAGAGCTTGGGGGCTATATATGAGAATGCTCTTCCCCCTGAATAATTAAGAGGTCAGTACCTTGAGATCTGAGTGAAGGCTTTGGTTCATAGTAAGTTCACTAAGGTAATCTTTGTAAGACATTAGTAGAATTTTGTAGTCAATACTACAAAATCAGTCAATGTAGCCTGGAAAATATTGGACTAATGTGGTCAAATTTCCTGATTGTTGTTTAAGTTTTTATTGAAGCAGCTGACAGGAGGCTGTTACAATAATCGAGTCTAGAGGTAATAAAGGCATGGACATGCATCGTGGAGACGTGGTGCACTTTGAAACTTGCCAATGTTTAGTAGATGAAGAAAAGCTACTTTTGTTACATTGCTTATATGGGTGTCAAATGAAAGGTCGGGATCTAAGGTAATGGCGAGGTTTTTTTTACAGTAGATGTAGGAGAGGCTGAGTAACCAGCAAGATCAAACATTAGACCTGACAGTTTGTTTCTAGCAGCTTTCAGACCTAAAAGGCGGACCTCAGTTTTATCTGCATTTAGTAAGAGGAAGTTCTTGGACATCCAGTCTTTTATATCTTTAATGCAGTCCCCGGTTGTATTTAATTTAAGTTTATCCTCGGGACTTGCAGAGATATAAAGCTTTGTATCGTCTGCATAGCAGTGGAAGCTAAATAATCGCCCCTAACGGCAGCATGTACAAGGTGAATAGAAGTGGTCCTAAAACAGAGCCTTGTTGGACACCGTATTTTACTTTGTTGGGGGCTGAGGATTCTTATGAACTGATAGCAGTTGGTCAGGTTTGATCTAAACGAAAATATGGGGGTTCCCATGATTCCGACAAGGTTTTATATTCTTTCCAGTAAAATAGTGTGGTCAGTTGTGTCAAACGCCGCACTAAGGTCGAGCCCTATATTCAGTCCTCTCTCAGTCCTCTCCCTCAGTCCTCCCTCTCAGTCCTCTCTCTCCAAGGTGCCACAGGGATGTTGTTAACAGAGGCAGGAAACGCCACCCAAAGGCATTACGTCTGAAGCTTCAAGGTTAAAGTATAACAATAGATGGCTGAATGGGCACATGCTCAGAGCCTGATAATGTGAACTCCACTGGCTCATATAAGTCACTAGACCATGAAAGAAGTGTTAGTTTCATTTGGTGAAAGTGAGAAACAAAATAATGCCGGGATGGAAAACTGCTGCTTTACATTTTTGTTTTGATGGAATCTGAATAGATTTGGTAGCGAGTCAGTGTCTGGCAGTGTTTTACCTATTTACTTCTAACTTCCACTGTTTTATTTTCATTAGCTCAAATATAATTTCACAAGAGCCACAGTGTTATGGTTGCTAACAAAAGATACCTAGTGGTGTGGCAACATGATATGGACAAAACATCAGGATTGCAATTTTACTGCGAATAAATAAATAAAAAGGGCTCAGATCATCATTTGTCTGGACTTAAAAAGGCTTAAAATCAAAATTGTGCAAATAGTGCATTTACTACCTCAAACCAGACAGTCCATACATGGAATACAAGCAACAAAAACAGCCTGTTCTCAAGTTTTTGTGATGTCGCAAACCGACTCATTAAAATACCTCATATCCTGGCTGTGGCAGTTTAGCTCTGCCGATTCATGCACATATTCATTATTATAGTTATTTAAATATTTTTTATTGATTTTTATACAACACTGGATAATCAAGGACAGTCATGAGGACACAGATACCCTAAACAGACAAACAGACAAATATGCAAATGTCTAAGAAGAATGAAAAAAAGCAAAAAATTGCAATGTTTCAGTAAAGAGCCAAAAAGCCTGTCATATGCATTCTCTTCTTTACCAATGCCATAGAGATGAACACGCCACAAAGTTCCATGTTTCTTGTGTGTTGAAGGGGAACTCTCCCTAAACATAAGACAAAAAAACAAACTATGTTATGTAACAAGTTAATGATGAACTGTTGTTTTTTAACTTAGTTAAGTGATTCTTGCCAGATTCTTGAACTGGTCTGTTCCACCACTAGGGGCTGGAGAGTGTGTGCTGGGAGTGTCGGATAGGGCCCGGGGGGAAGGACCTGGACGAAGGGGCTGGGCAAGATCACATGGGACCCAGAGCCCACACCAGAGTGGGAAGGGAGAAGGAGGAAGGGAAGAACTTTTAAAAACGTTTATGAAGCGCCCTGAGAGGGCGGAGTCAGTGTGTGTGAGTGTGTGTATTTGCAGGAAAGAGTGCGAGAGGAACAAGGAGAGAAGTAATCTCACACACTTGAGGAGCACATGTTGTAAAGGAAAATGCCCACCAACTTCACAGTGGTGCCAGTGGATGATGGCCAGACTTCCAGCCCCGACTGTGATGGTGAAGCCCCCGCAGCAGGTGAGGCGGGGGACCGACTGTACCCAGGTGAGTGCTCTTCGGGAAAACTGTTCGGGAGCTCCGTCTCTGAGACTGAGACACCCCCTGCACTCGGAAGAGTCTCTTTGTGCCAAGTCATGACTCCCTCACAGGCTGGTCGCTCCTGTAGATCTCTGCGTTCCTCTGGGTTCGTGTTCTACTGAAATCCCGAGTTAAAGTGACCCCTCCACATAGGTTTGAGTTCAAATGTTTGTGAGCTGTAAATAAATAGCGGTTTTATGACGTTACATCTCTATTTTCCTG
>JBBMFX010024909.1:0-12261 GCA_037832545.1 Rhabdalestes septentrionalis | reverse complement strand
AGTTACAGAGACAGTCTTACAGTCATTAGTTACAGAGATAGTCTTACAGTCATTAGTTACAGGGACAGTCTTACAGTAATTAGTTACAGAGACAGTCTTACAGTTATTTGTTACAGGGACAGTCTTACAGTCATTACATACAGAGACAGTCTTACAGTTATTAGTCACAGTCTTAGAGTAAATATATGTTTAATATAATGGTTAGCACAGTAGTAATTATTATCTGTAGTATTGTTGTAGGTTTGTGAGGAATGTAAGCAGACTGAAGTGACATTTCAGGTTGTGAAGGACAGAGCTGAGCAGTGCTGGACGCGGTCGTGTCCCCATACGGCGCATATTTTCAAACATGTAATTATAAAGGGCGTCACCGACCATAATCTTATATATTTAGGCAATGAAAATATTTCATGTCGCTTGTGTCTGCCCCCATGCTCAGATTCAGGGGGACCAAAAACGAGCTTCAGACATTCTTCTCGGTTTCCTGTCTCCTTTCTCACGATCCGTTTAAAGGAGATTTCATTGTCCTGGCTCAGTAACCACACGTACATGAGAAAAAAATCCCACATCCCTCAGCGTGCTGATATTGACGCGGGACGGTTTTCTGTGTTTTCATTGGAAAAATAAATAAATATTTGGTTTTAATTTACCAAAAATGAGTGATTTTGGATCATCTGGTTGATCAGAAATCTAATAAAATTATGTTCCCCAAACCATTTCCATATGTCAACTTTCATCCCTTATAATTAAACAGCCTGTTTTTGTTACCGTGCCTTTAAGACAAATTAATTTAAACAACCTCTGTTCTGATTGGCTGTTCTACAGTTTAAGCACGTATTTCAATCTTATTTTAAAATAAACTGTAGGCAGAATAGGAGGATATTTGTAAATACAGTATTTTTTTGTGACATCACAAAATCTGTGAATTTAACATAGGCTGTTTTGCAGCTCAATTTTCCCACTGTATGTTGAGTGTATGTTTGGACACTTTATCACATTACACATTATATAAAACACTTTCCCTGACAATGGAACAAGGAAAACTGGTATTCCATTATATGAAAATATTTAGCTCATGGAATCCAGTCATTACAGAAAGTCTAAAAATAGACATTGAGAAGTGAATATAGTGATGTGAACTTTAAACTTTAGGAAGGGCTAGTAATAAGTCTGTGTACATAGTGGAAAACGTGGAAAGATAACCAGCATCATTTGACTATACCAGTTTTCTTACTGATGCACTTGGCTGGAGATGGAATGAGGCATCGTTGCTATACCTGATGAGAAAATCATTTTTCTATTATTATTTTTCCTGTGAATTTCCACAATAATGGTGATTTTCCTTCATAGACGTTTGCCTGTAAAACCATGAGTCAGGGATGTAATTTGGTTGGAAATGCCTGTCGTTTTCTTTTTTTTAATTACTATTATTTTTTTAAACATAAGAAGCTGCTTTCTTTATATATCATGGAATCTGTTAGAAACAGTGCGGGGCAACTAAGATGGCCACACTGTGTTCTTTTCTGATGTCCAGATTATTGTGAAAAAGCTCATAAGTGGCACTTCTACTTTCTGCTGATCTCGGCATGTTCTGCTTCTGTGTTGGCCACGGCTGGATGGTTCAGGCTCTGCCCGTGTTATCCACTGCATCTTATTTAACATGAGGGATTTTTTCGTGCGAAAGCTGCAAACACTTTGACGGCTCAGCAGGGAAGTGGTTGGTGGCTGGAACTCTCCTCCATTTGCAGAGGTCGTGACCTCTCAGGTGTTTGTTTTTGGCTTTAGGAGGAGTACAGTAGTTATAAGAGCCTGTCATACTAAAGTTTTGCTGATGTACACTACATGCACAAAAGTATTGGTACACCTGAATATTACACCAACAGGGACTTGGTGTAAATCCATACTTTAATATGGAGTTGGTCCCCCTCAGCACCCATAACAGCTTCCACTCCTTTCGGACTTTCCACAAGATTTTGGAGTTTCTGTGGGAATTTGTGTCCATTCATTCTGTAGAGCATTTATGAGGTTAGATACTCATGTTGGACGAGAAGTTCCTGGCTCACAATCTCCATTCCAGTTCATCCTAAAGGTGTTGGACCTTAACCACTGAATTAATGCAGATTCAACAGAATTCCACTTGGTTTTAGTATAATTTTAGACTCACAAAAAGTTTTACATATGAATAGAAATTTGGATCCCTGTCCGTCAGTAAAACACTGTGGTTTGAGTTGTTTCATTTGAGTATATAAATGTAAATGAGCTTAGATCTGCTTTTTTTACACTCCTTCTAGCTCTCTCTATTTTGAATAAAATACTGGAGGCTGAATAAGACGATAGATGTAAATGGAATATTTGACATCATTAATACCGTGATTTTAATGTGTTTTGTTTGGACCAGGATATGTTTTTGGACATATTAACAGTGTTTGCATATTACGTCTTTTATTGATAAACAAGGGAAATTTTATTTTCCATTATATACGCCCTTTAAGATTTAGGTCATGGAACCTGATCATTATGAGGCCTAAAAAAAGCCCTTGAGAAATAAATATGGAAGCTTTAATCTTTAAACTGCTTTCAGGTGTATCTAATAATAAGCCTGTGTAGAGAGGAAAATGTGGAAAACATCAAGCATCATTTGAATAAGAAATTTGTTCCCTGATGGTCATCTCAGTCAGTAAACCACTGTTGTTGGGATTGTTTGTTGCACGGTGGCGGCATGGGTCAGCACTGTTGCCTCAAAGCAAGAAGGTCCTGGGTTCGACTCCCGGGTTAGGGAGCTCCGGGAGCTCCGGTTTGGGGATAGGTTGATTGAGCACACTAAATTGCCCCTTGGTGTGACTGTGAGTGTGAGTGTGTTGTGACTATTGCACCATTTAGAGTTGAACAGAATATTCCATTAAAGATTAAAATGGAATATGAAAATGAACTGGAAACTTGCCTCTTTACTTTGTAAATGTGAAGTGTGGTGGAGGCCTAGTGTGTAGGATACTTCCCTCAGGTCATAGGTTTGAATCTTACCCTCATCACCACCTCTGGGTTCCTGAGCAAAACCCTTAAACCAGAGTTACTCCAGGGAGACTGCCCCCTGTAATTAGGGAATGGATGTCACTTTGGATAAAAGTGTCTGCTAAATCCCATAAATGTTGGGGTAAAGAAGCTCCTCTTGTTTACATCCTTTATTATAAAAAGTTATCATCTAAAACTCAGCTACTTCGTTCCCACCACTTAACTATCTGGTTCCCACCACTTCCTTCTGGGAATCAGATAGTTAAGTGGTTGGAACCAGATAGTTAAATTGTGGGACGAGGTAGCTGAGTTGTGGCCAAAACTTGATGAGGATTGGGAAACACACCATAAAGTCACCCTAATGTCGTTCTGGACAGACATCAAGTCATGGCCAGACATCAAGACCTCATTCACATGTCTAATTATGTTATGTTCATAATGAAGAGATGTCAACAGCAGGATTAAACTGATAATAATTATGTATATATATTATAATGGATTTATTTTAAGAACTTATTTCTGTATCATGATCGCCCTCTAGTTTCCTAGAGTGTGAAATACAGTGTGGCTCGTTTGTCTCCTCATCCTTAACATGCAGCACATCTTAATGTTCTCTCTGTGTCTTTGTGAAAAGGGACGTTGTGATATGCATAGGATTATTTAGACATAAACAAATATGTAAAGACTATTTTTGTTCATGAAGACGTGTTGATATTACCGTACAGTGAAATATATCTGTGATTCTGGCCCACCTGACCTCCTGGCATCAGACTGAATGGTGGTGTTGTTGAAGGAGTGTATTTTGGGCTCTGTGGATAAACTGTGAAGGCTCAGACTGAAACTTGCTGGACACACACAGTGTTTATTTGAGGAATTCACTTGATGTGATCTTTTTTGGGTTCTAGAGAAAGCATGCCAAACCGACCTGCAACCAAGATCAGTACCTGAAAGACAGGAAGTGCTGTTCCAAATGTCCACCAGGTAAACAGCTGTCACTCCTTACTTTCAGAATAACACCCCCATATTTCTACAGACCAGCCGACGAGGCTTTGAAACTAGAAGGCAAAGTCTGGGCTAGTGTGAATGAAAGGGGTGTTTGTGTATATGTGCGTGAGTATGTGCGTGAGTGTGCGTGAGTATGTACGTGAGTATGTGCATGAGTATGTGCGTGAGAATGTGCGTGTGCATTTGTATGTGTGTGTGTTTATTTGTGTATGTGTGTGCATATGTGCATGTGTATGTGTGCATATGTGCATGTGGGTGTGGGTGTGTGTGCATATGTGCCTATGGTGTGTGTGTGTGTGTGTATGTGTATATGCATATATGTGTGTGTGTGTGTGTGTGTACATGTGTGTGTGCACAGTTGTGTGTATGTGTATGTGTATATGCATGTGTGTGTGTGTGTGCAGTTTTGTGTGTGTATGTGTGTGTGTGTGTATGTGTATGTGTATGTGTATGTGTATGTGTATGTGTATGTGTATGTGTATGTGTGTGTGTATGTGTGTGTGTGTATGTGTGTGTGTGTATGTGTGTGTGTATGTGTGTGTGTATGTGTGTACGTATGGTAATGTAACGATTCTGGATTTACAATGAATTTTGATTGCTCCTTTGTCTCCTTGTGGGACGTGAGGAGGAGCTCAAGCACTGGCCTGACATTGAGGTTAAACAAGGTCGCAAAAGCTGGGAGAGGGGTCATGGAATATTCTGGACTTAAAATATCACGAATATTCTGTTTAATTCAATTATTAATTCAAGTCATGTGAAGTTTATTTCTAAAGCAATTTACAGCAGTTGTTCCACTACACCAAAGTGCTGTACAAGAAACAAGTGTACAACCAGATTGGCCTCTTATGAAATGTTCTGAATATGCTGTCTGATGTCTAAGAATTGGTTTTACCATAGTTTTGTGATTAAATATTACGGGAAAGTTATAAATACAGCTATCTTAGATTAAATACTTTTCTCTGATATCTGTCATCAGTGAAATTCCCATTTAATATTTCTAATACTATTTTGTCCCTATATTTTATTCTGTTAAGTTTTTAGTCTGTGGTATTCTGAAAAACTTTGCTGATCTTAAATTTTGTGCTCAGGAATTTGAGGCCTGGGTAAAGGACACAGATGAGCATGGGTTTGTGGTGGTGTCATTTGGTGCAGGAGTGAAGTATCTCTCTGAAGATATTGGACAAAAACTGGCTGGAGCCTTGAGCCGTCTACCTCAGAGAGTCATCTGGAGGTAGGCCTACTACATTTAAATTGCCCATTCATTCATATATTTATTTGCTCATTCATTTACTCTATCATTCACTGATTCACTTATTCATCTTGAAGTAAATAATTATAGCTGATGGGTTTATTAATGTACATTAAAGGGTAATTCCATTATTTTTTCAAAAATTACTATACAACATGTTGATGTAAAAGGCAGTATGCATGAAAATTTCTACATGACTCCAACTTTAAGATATAAACAGTCATCCAGAGTATTCTGATGTGAAATGCATTGTCCTAAAGAAAATTTAAATACTGTTTAAAACTTAAAGAAAACTATTACATGCAATATGGATAACTGACCTAGTATCACAATACTTAAAAAAAACAAAATGTTTCACATCACTGTATTACCCCATTTAAAAAAAAATTATGATTTCAACCAGTGAATACAATGATATTTGATTCAATATTTGACACACTGCCCTAAATCAAATTAAACAGCAGTAATTATGCTTTCTTAATATAATAAACAGGTAGCCACTATTCTAAGTACTGAGTGTGCCTAAAAATATACTGTGAAATATTGTGGGTCATTGTCCGCTTGCATCGCCCAACTTCTTTCACTTTCAGCTGACATACAGGTATTCTCACATTATCCTTAGTAAGAGTGGAGAAATATGGCGATATTTAATCTCACAAACGAATCCTGGTCATGCTGTTTCCCCGTATCATTGTTTAACCACTACTGCAAAAGTCCGTCAGGGGGTGATCCTTATAAGAATGACAGTAAAGCGGAAAAGACCATGCGAAGAAGGAACAACACGAAGAAGAAAGAAAATAGTGGTGTCAAGCAGCAGGGGCTTAAATTTATGTGCACATTGATTTTGCACAGACCCGTTCAATTTCAACAAGCTTCCACCACTTGTTAGCCACCCCACAGGTGTTATACCTCCATAAAAAACCTTTTTTACTAGCTAATTTAGCTAATTTTCTGACTGGTCCAGATTTGACTGACATTATCTTGGTCATCTAGCTGTAATTTACATGTACAACCTTGTAGCCAGTCCCCAGAGCTTTCCATCAGTATGTCTTTTTAGGTTCTACTGAAGCCATATAAATACGCTGCAAATGGTCTCGGATCAGTCGAGTGTATGTAGGGACGTGTGTGCCTTTTGAGTCTGTGAAACTTTTTATGCTCAAACAAAGCAAAATACACACAAATAACCAAATTTGGGATATTTCAGCATATTTGAGGACATTTGTTGGGATTTATTGTCCAGCAAACTGGAGTTACAAGGGGAAATAGCAACGATGTTCCAAAGAGATGCACAGGGGAGACGAGAGTGTCGAGCTGAATTCCTTCTAATGTAAGTGTTTGCTTTGTATGGTTCTATAAGCTGGCTGCTTGTCATGTAGTATTTTGATTTAGGACCCAAATTACGTCATCCTCCCGTTCAGTTTCAGAAAATAGCATTGCATATGAGCCAGGTGTCATTGGTGATGAGGCGGTCAAAGGACATTACAAGCGGCATAGCTCTGCGGAGCGAGCACCAATCCCTGTCAAATTTCACACTCGGTGAGACCTTTCCAAAGACCCCTCGAGTTTTAGCCAAAAGCCGTTTGTAGTGTCCCATTACTTTGGCCACCACATTTTAACTTTTGACCACCCATTATCCTTTTGACCACCACAAGCCGCTAACTGCACTTCAAACTTCAAACTTCAAAATGCCCAACACTTTTCTAATTTACAGGAAATCTCTAAGACACATGCTTTTAAAATTTTATGCCAAAATCCAATATTTAATGAATGCTTGCATTTAAACTGGTGCATTAAACTGGAGCTTAAAGGGATAATACGTGAAATCAATTTGCATTTATAAAGATTTAAATATTTAATATTAAACAGTTACATTCAAATATGATATTTCTGGTAGATAGACAAATCGTGTGGAGTGAAGTCAGGCAGGCAATGGAAGAAGATCCAGCTCAGTTTTTAAGTCCGCTATAGAAAGCTGTTCAAAGTATCACTGTTTGTTGACTCCATTCAGACAGCCAACTTCCACTAATAACGGCGCTGACAATATTTAAACAGCTGTGAACAAATGAAAAAGTATATTATTTGTCACTAGTCTGTTTATCTCCATCTCACTATCTCACTTCCGCCATCCAGTATGACCTGGTCACGTTACGTGTTTGCAGAACATCAATAAAATGTTAATTAAAACTTTATTAAACAACATGGCGCTTCTCTGGGAGAAGACTTGTGTTCTTCTTCTTGCTTTTCCCACATACTGCCTGTTCGAGCAGGGATTCAGCCAGGCTCTCCATTTGCAGACAATGTACCGCAATCATCTGAGATTGGTTGACTCTGCACTCTGTCTCTGTGTCCTGAAGTTAAAAAGCTTGCAGCGAGCCACCAAGGACAGGGCTCACACTAACTTGAGATTTTGTTTTATTATATAAGCCAGTTAATCTATGTGGCTAGTTTCCATCACTCAAAGTTTTTGCTTGGAGTTTCTAATTACAGTAGTTAGCTTGTTTTAAATGGGTGATAACCTGCTGCGGCCACCTTCTTTCTCTGCCTTTAATTAAATAAGGGCTATTTCAAAATTATTTATAGACCCTAGTCTGCTTAATTGAGTATGTGAGCAAAGGCTATCGTTATTGGTCAGTTTAGGAATGTTGAGCACGTGATTTTGATGTTTTATTTTCAAAAAAAAAAAAAAAAAAATACATATATATATATATATATATATATTATTATTTTTTTTTTCAGAATTTTACAGACCAATAGTATGCAACAAATTCAACAGTTGATAGCATCAGTTCAACAGATACAGTATTGGTAGAACATAAACATGAACTTCTCAGGTTAATGGTATCCTTTTCTCTTAGATCTATCCTTGTGTTGCATTTGCACTGTCCTTATTCTCCATCATCGCTGTCTTCAACTAAATAAAGGTCATGAATGATCCCCATGTGTGTTCAAAAGCTTCTTGTCTGCACTTTAAAACATAAGACATTTTTTCCAGAGGGAGATTTGACATTTGTTTTGTCCACTGATACATTTTTGGTCCATTTGTATTTTTCCATGCTCTCTTAGCGCTTAACAAGCCAAGGTCCATCAATGCCCGTTCATTCTTACTATATAGTTTGAATATAGCTCAAAAAGAAACAGTTTAGGATCTAGTGTAACTGGTTTTGATACAAATCTTCCAATTGCAGTCCACATCTCCTCCCAGAACATACAGATTTTTTTTTTTTACATTTCTATACACAATGGAACAAAGTCCCTTTTTCTTCATTACATTTGATACAGGTATCTGAAATATATTTGTTAGATCTATTTAGCTTCTCAGGGGTTATGTAGGTTTTGCATTAACCATTTGTACTGCAGCAATCTAAAATTTGCATTTATTGATTGCTTATTGACTCTAGAGCAGGCCATTCTCCAGTCGTGTTCTGATATATCACACACTATAACACTTTCCTCCATGCTGTCAGTCTACAAAATGTGTTTTCAAATTAGTGCGATATCAATAAAGTATACAAATCTGATACAATTCCTTTCCTTGAATGATCTTTATTAGTTGCAGATATTTTAAAAAGTATTTGTTGTGAAGTGTATGCTTACTTTTAAGCTCTTCACATGTCATTAATATATCTGAGTTACTATGGTATACTTAATACATTTTATACCCTTTGAAGGCCAGTCTTTAAATACGGGATCTGCTCTTCCAGGTATAAAATCTTATTGGACTGAACTGGGACAGAAAATGGTAATCTCCTACATACTTCAGACCAAACTTGTATCATATGTTTAACTATTGGATTTTTGGTTTTCTTCCATAATCGTTTCACCAAATCTGAATACAGATTTGCGGAAAGGGGTAATATAAATCTTGAGTCTCCTTTTCCACCCACTGTGGAGTATTTTTTCAGAAAAAAAGAACATGATGGACCTTAGTTGTGCAGCCCAATAGTACAATCCCAAATCTGGACCTTTCAAACCTCCCCTATCAAAGGGCAGATAAAACAGTCCATATAGATTTTACAAATATTTTTTGGTTTTTAACCTAAAACCTGATGGCATTGGCAATAGTAAATTCTGAAACAAATATAAAAATTTCAGTAATATAATCATTTTCAATGTATTGATTCTATCTATTATGGATAATGGTAAATATATAAATTGTTTTACCACATTTAATTGGGTCATTTCAGATGAATAAAAGTAAATCATCCATGTTACCATTTAGTAAAAGGTTAAGAAATAATCCATATTTCTTAACCTTTTACTAAATGGTAACATGGATGATTTACTTTTATTCACCTTTATCCAGATACTTCTCCAAATGAATTAACTAAGTGCAATAGAGTGGGGATAGATTTCTTTAGATTTAATAAATTCAGAATAATGTAATCAGCAAAAAGGGAAACTATGTTCAGTTTGCCCAAATTTAATGCCAAATAGCTGTGGATGGGATCTAATTGCAATAGCAAAAGGCTCAATTGCCAAAGTAAACAATAAAGGAGAGAGTGGGCAGCCTTGATGACAACCCACGTTTTTATTAGTTATACTTTTAGCTTTGGGGCTTGTATATATAACTTGAACCAATTTTCTAAAGTTGCTTCCAAATCCTAACCTCTCCAGTACTGCAAAAAGTTACGCACATTTCACATTATCCCCATCAAGTGATAAAAGTGCTACATCTGGTTTAACTATGTATATGTTTAGTACTCTTACATGAAAACCCTGTCTTCCCATAATGGATCCATTATGGTCTTTATTTATAATTTAGTTTTCAGTCGATTTGCTAATAATTTACACAGTACCTTCAAATCCGAATTTAATACACTTATGGGTCTCATTCTCACATTTATTAGAAGGTTTTCCTGACTTTGGTAGCAAAAAAATCCAGGTCTCGTTCATCAATGTTGGCAAACCCTCAGCCCAAAAAGCCTCTAAAACATCTCCAAAAGCGGATTTAATTGTATATTTTTAAATTTTTTAATATAAATCAACTGGTAAACATCTGGTCCTCCTCTCTTTCCTGCCATCATACTATTTACAGTCATTTCTATTTCTTCTTTGGTTACTGTTTGTTCAAAGTAGTTTACATTTTCCTTTGATATATATGGTAAGGTCAGTTTATCAACAAATCTATGTATCTTTTGTTTATCTGTTTCTATATGTGTTATATATCTTTTCATAAAATATCCTGAAAGTTTCATTGATTTCCTGTGGGTCTATGAAAGTAGTACCCTCCATTAAAATAGATGTAAATGGTGATTTGGTTTCCAAATTTTTAGTTTGCCAGGCCAGTAATTTCCCAACTTTGTTCATAAAAACATTGCCCAAGCCTTAATAAACTTGCTGCAGCTCTCGAGGCTGATGATTTGTTGTAATCTGACCTTAATACTAACAATCTTTTTTTCAAATTCAGGATTATTTTGTTGATCTTTTTTTTTTTCGAAGATTTTTCATTTCTCTTTGTAATTGTGCTCTTTTTTTTTTTGTCTCATGTTTGATATTGAACCAGTATAAAGCATTATGTCCTCTATGGAAGGCTTTGAAAGCTTCCCATCTATACCTGCCATTGTCTGGGTTGTATTAAATTAAAAAACATATCCATCTATCTCCATATATATTTTATAAAGTCATTGTCATGTAGCCATTTAGTATGGAAATGCCACCTAGGTGGATCTTATTGAAAAAGTTTAGCCAACTGTCTCGCATTTCTCTCAGTGATCCTGGCCAAAGACCTTAGTTTACTTATGGCTCCTCTTCATTTCTATTGATTTTTAAAAAATAAAAGCTTTTACCACAGATGGCATTTTAAACTTAAAGTTTGTCCTTTATGGGTTACAAGCAGCTTTGCTGGGGGAGCTATGCTGTTTTGAAGTCCCATCTGTTGAAGTTCTTGTCTGACTTGGACAAATTGTGTTTGTTGATTGTAAACCCCCGTTGCTAGATTGTTGTTGAATGCAATTTGTTGGCTCTTGTAAAACTTCAACGACTTTAATTTTTTCACTGTAGTGAAGCAGGTTTTCCATAAAGACCGTTGGGTCCGAGCATTCTGCTCCCTCTGGCAAGCCCGCTAACCTCAAGTAATTATGTTGAGATCTCCACTCCAAATCCAACAGCTTTTCCACTTGACTAGCAGTCTTTTTTTCATCGACTCTAATTGGCGTTCTTCGGTGTCTGAAATTCTCTGCTCGGCTTAGTTCACTCTTGTCACTCATTCAGAAATTTCTTCTTCCATTGACTTCAGCTCTGTCATCACCCTGTCAAATCTTGTAGTAAAATCTGCCCTCATATCTGTAATAGTGGCTAGCACCTGGCCAGCCCCTCCATCACCATTTCCTTGAACTACTTGGGCTGTAATTTCTGTAGCCTTGGTATGGGGTGTCTAAGCTTGGGTCTCTGTAGCGCTGAAGACGGTCAGTTTCGCCTGCTTTCTTTTTTTTTTAACCCCTTTCGGCATTACCTTATTATCTAACACTAGGCCTTTTATGTAATACAAATGTTTTTAGCTATTTTTACAACAATTCTCGGAACAATGCAAAATGCGTCCTTCTAGATTCGTCCATCTTGCAACCATCAATATGTTACATCTTGAATTTGTTTGGAATGTGAGAGAATTCATAGAAAACTTTCAACCCCCAGTAGATTACACACACACATATTCAGTACAATAGCCTAGCCTACATCATATATGATCATGTTCCATAAATCTGGCATGCCATAATCTCAGCACAAAGCCTACCCACTTGAGGTCTTTTTTCAAATACAGACGTGGACAAAATTGTTGGTACCCCTGAAATTTTTCCAGAAAATCTCATATTTCTCATGGAAAAGTATTGAATTAGCACATGATTTGCCATACACATGTTTATTCCCTTTGTGTGCACTGGAAAAAAACAAAAACAGGAGGAAAAAAAAGCTAATTTGACATAACATCACACAAAACTCCAAAAATGGGTGGGACAAAATGATTGGCACCATTTCAAAATTGTGGATAAATAAGATTGTTTCAA
>JBBMFX010024899.1:0-12261 GCA_037832545.1 Rhabdalestes septentrionalis | reverse complement strand
TTTAGATCTTTAAGTCCATCTCATGAAAAATCGGAGCAGGAACAAAGGTGTTGCATTTATATTTTTGTTGAGTGTATGACAGTCTAGTTCATTAATTTTTAACAGACTTGCTTATGGGGTTTCTGCCCCTGTATGACTCACTGTTCTCTATAAACTTACGTTAGAATGGCTGAAAACAGTAAAAGCCTGAACAGTGTCGATTCTTTACTCCATGGTTCTTGATAACAGTCATACAGGGTCAGAAAATGCATTACCTGTCATGTTTTGGCTGTTCCCATTCTGAAAGAAGGCACAGGCACAGATATCCATACTGAAATAACTTTATTTTTAAACTACAGAAACAAAGAAGGTACGAGGGCCAAAACTCAACAAGGAACTGAATCTGAACAGACACATCCTAAAGTAAAGTGATGGTACACAGAGAAATGAAACGAAAACAAACTATTTATACATGTGAGGAAACCCGAAACACCTGAACATAATTAGTACTTAATCACTGGCCTGCTGAGAACCCTGGCTGGCTGAAAACCCTGAAACCGACTGGGGAAGAGACCACACCCAGTGTCACAGTGAGAGCGGATGGCAGCAGATGGGGACATTACATAAGCAAGTCTTTTAGAGCTCACTGGACACATCAACAGGATTTAGGCCCATTAGACTCTGTGGAAGTGTTCAATAATCTGTAATAAACTTGCTTATGTTGGTTCTGCCCCTGTGCAAGTAATTAGCTAAAATATTGAGAGTTTAGGCTTCTGGATGACAGATTATTTTCGAGATGGCAGCTGCTACACAAACATTCTTTAGTCCCATGTTTACAAATTACAGTGTCAGAAACCACATCAGTGAGTCTGTCAGAGATTACTGAACACCTCCACACAGTTGAGTTAGCATTATGTTTACTTCACTTTGCAGACGCTCTTATTCAGAGCACTGTACATCAGAGCTTAAGTACGTCATTGTGCATTATGCTAACCTGGTGCTGGTTTCCATTACCTAGATGTTAGAATTAGCAGACTCATCCTCATAGTTCCAGTGCAAACCTTAAAAACCCATCAAACATTCACTATATATGAAGATTATGGTTGGGGAACTACTGTGTTGTTGGATGTGTATCTTAAAAAGCACCAGCCATTGAACTGGGTAGATGTTCCAGCTGCTTGCTGACCCCGTCTATTCTTTCAGTGCAGATATTCTGTCAGATCCTTTCGTCCAGCTGCCTGCATGACCTTTCTTCAGAGGCTTTGGAAATTTTTCATCTTTTTCCTTTGGAAGGTCTTGGCAAGTCTCCAACTGCATTAAAAATTGGCCTTCAAAACAAATAACCAGTGATCCAGTGATCCATAAATAACACAATGGAAAATCAGTCCCTGTGTGGCAAAGCCCCACGTGGTCCCTCTCATTTTTCATTTTTGAAATCTTTATAAGAAGCTGACACAGGACTGCAGAGCAGTCTTCTATCTGTAAAAGTGTGGAAATTGCAGTAAAATTCTAATTCTAGAAGCACAAGAAAGTGTGTTCAGTGTTCAGAGTGTGTTTGGTGTGAAACGGTTCATTGCAGAGTTTTTTTCCAGCGGAGGTGAATGAAAACACAAATCTAGCAGTTTTATTCTCTATTGCACCCCAGATAAGCTCCATGTTTCATTGAGTGTTTATATGAATGATGGTAAAATATTGAATCAAAACTTAAGCCATTTTCTTTGGAGACTATTTTGCTTCATGACAGCCTGCATGTATCCCTCCACCATGAGTGGGTTTAATTTAAGGTATTTAAGTATCAGGCGGCACAACAAAAACAATTTGATGGAGTAACCTTCTGTGAGAAGCTTTTAGATGTCTCATTCCATTCACCTCCACTGCAACAGTTCAGATCCACCAAACCAGTCAGTTTACAGCATAATCACTTAAGAATGAGTAAGTTTTGAGAAATCAAAGGTGGTTCTCTTTCATTAGAACTGAAGTGGAGCTTCTCAGTCTGTCCAGCAAATGTCCACCCAGTAGTGTGTCTTCTGCAGTTTTGTTAACTTTTTGGGTTCTTTATGTAAAATGAGAGTCTGAAGCTCCACAGTGAGTTGTGAGCAGCAGGAAGATACATCAGGAGCTGCAGCAGAACCACATTAAACCCAAAAAAGAGAATCAGGAGCTCAGAGTCAATGACTACAATGGAGTGAAGTGTAGGGTACTCAGTAATGTATGAGTTCTTAATCCAGCTGCATGTCCAATATCTCAGCCTTCACAGGACAAAAATAATGTCAATCAATTGAAAGCTCAATTTTTCTTTTCCATTTTCTATCATCATTGATTATTAGTTTGGATTTTTCTCATTTGTCTCGCCACAGTTATTCGTTCCATAGGGCTGTGGCAGGTGTCGTGTACAGTTAGTCTTATTATAAGTCAAATTATACCGGGCTGAGCATGCAAGGTCACTCTGCACACGCAATGGCAAAACATCCATCAGGATTTAACACACACCTGTAATTTCCTAAACCTGAACTTCTCTCCAGAAGATTTTACTCAGCAATGCTTCCATTAACTCATTGTCTGCCAGCCATTTTAAGATCAGAGAACCCCTCACTGCCAGAGTTTTTGAGCATTTTTACAGATTTTTCAAGAGCCACAGAATATTGCGTTTTATGTCTATATAAACCCCAAACCTACCAAAAGAAAGAGTAGACTCTCTACTTTCATAAAAAAATGTTTCTACCATTTTCAATTCTTTAGAAATCAGCAGCAGAAGATTTCACCAAAAACACATTTTGACCAAAAAAAGGGCAAAAACAAGCTTTTGTGAAAGAGACATTTCAAGCAGAACAGTGTCTTTGACACTAATATATTTTTTGCTTTAGTGACCCCTTAAACATCTAAAAAAGTTGTTTCCTTCAATAAAACAGCAAAAACAAAACAGAGAAAGGGCTTTTGATAAAAAACAAAAACAAACTATTTATTCACAAACGTACATCTGGTTAAGTTTGCTGAATTCATCTGACGCGATCGGATGTGCTGAACTACTGAATTGTGGTGAAACTCATCGTGAACTATCCTCTCCACTTTGCTCAGGTTTATCGCCTTCAATTCCCATGATCAGGACACAACTTAAACGATTGCGACTGCAATGCATACTCTGTTCGAGTGTGAGCTGCTTAAATGTCTCATATTGACGTCTGTTAGGCGACAGAGCTAACCTGTTTATCAATACTGTCATCCTCCTGCAGTTTTCTAAGCATATTTTCCATCCACATTTGCGCTACTGCCACCCACAGGGTCTGACAAGCTCTCAGGTGGAATATTGGTGAAATAACTTTCTGTGAGGAAGTTTTAGAGTCAGACGTCTGGTTGCATTCATTTCCACTGTGAAACATTCCGAGTCACCAAACCACTCTGACCCAGTTTACGCCTTAAACTCTGAATAATGACGGAATTTTGAAAAACAGGACTTCCCCTGTAATATAAGTGGTCTGTAACAGTACATATCTGACTCCTGTTCCCTGGTTGTTAGTGATGCTGAGTCAAATTTTAGACTGTCCTAACTTTAAATGCACTTGTTACTGTTTCAGCACTAAATAGCTCCTTAAACATCTAACAATAGTCTGGTGATCCACATTATCATTATAATTATAACTATATTAGGGGGTAGAGGTGGAGCCAAATACAAATACGATATTCGGAAAGGCACAAATAAGGTGTTTTTTTACGAATAACGTATTCGGACAAATACTTAAAAAAATATTTGTATTCGGGACCCCCCTGCTCCCCACACGCTGCTCCCTGGTACCGTCTCCACACACTGCTCCACATGGGTGTAGAATTCATGGCTGCCCTCTACTTCACTTGGTGAATGGGTTTAAATGCAGAGGAGGAATTTCGTTCTGTTCACACTGTGTGCAGTGGTGTGTTCACGTGTGACCGATTGATGACTTTCACTTTTAGATATTCCGCTTCCCTGCCCCCCTCCCCCCATCACACGCACAAGTTCAGGAGGAGATTCTGACATTGTTTGTGCGCTGCATTATGAATTTTACTCGAATACAAATACAAATACGAATATGAATAATTTTACAAATACAAATACAGATACAAATAGCGGCCGCTCTGCACACCCCTATTAGGGGGCTTTTTGTAAGTAAGCGGTGAATACTTAATATAATTTTTCTGACCAATAAAGAACTCAAATGATGACCATACTGTAAATTTTTGTTAGTAAATAATTACATACAAATGTAGAACATTTCAGAGGTGAGGTATGTGTTGAGAAAATAATAAGATCTTTTGTGTCCAGCCTGTTTGTCTTGAACAGAACTGAACTCAGTTTAACATCAATATGAGATTCTGACCGTCTTCCAAAATTTGGCTCCTGAGAAAGAGCTTCCTCTAATCTCAGCTTGATCCCAGTTTAAGATCTTAAAATGATATTTATTTTCTCTCACTGCCCTGATCTTTGTTCAGCTCAGATGTTTAGATCTTCAGATCCACCAAGAAATTCATAAGAAAAAATGATTTATTATAATTGAGTCTGAAATTTGTCTCAGCGATCAAATTCAAGTCTCGACTTCCAAAGTCTGACTGTTTTGATCCATAATGAAGTTAAAGAGAAGAAACTGACAACCAATGGAAACAGGAGAAGAACTGTCTTAAGTACTTTTTTCTTTTGTTTCTTATTTCTCCTAAAGGGGGGTTTAGGAGAAACAGGTCAGACTCAATCATCTCCAAATAGGAAGATGATTTATTTCTAATCAGACAGAGAAAATACTTTTTGTGTGCTGAGATCACCCTTCATGCTAATGCTGCCTCTAGAATGTCCTCATGATATTCCTGACACACCACAGTGTAAAACAGGGGGGGTCTTTTTTTCCCTGAACGCTGATTAAACAGCGTCCTTCAGCGCCGACCTCTCTCGCGCTGTCGTTTCCGGAGGGAAAATGACACTTTGAGAATGAGCTCAGTAACTAGAGTTCACCAAACGCCATTAACCTCCTGTCCCACCTACACACACACAGTGTGTGTACGCAGATAAGAACACCACAGAGGCAGAATGGAAAAATTAAAGGTTAGTAATGTGAACACAGTCTTAACCTGTCAACCCCTGTATGTCAACTTCACTCCTTCAGTTATGAGATTGCTATGAGATTGAGGTAGGCTGTATATCGGCAATCTATCGAAGAGCTCCAGTACATTCTAGGGTTCTATCCTAGTATTTGTAGCTGCATTTAATTAAATGTCCTTGGACAGTGAAGGTTACAGTAAAAAACACACACACACACGCAGACACACACACACACACACACACACACACACTTATATACACATTCAATTGCCTATTTATATCCAAACTTTAGAGACAAAATGAAAAGTGACAGGCACAGAAGCAGGTGTACCTGTGAGCTGTTCTATCGGTGCTCATGGTTCCAGCAAAACCTCCCAAAAAAAGAACCAGCAAGTCTGTCTGACCCAGAAACTAAAACTGCATAGAAACTGCAATTTGTGTCAACTTTAGGTAACAGATTTGAGAAACTGGCAAGGAGGAAATTAATGTAAATTTCAGTTAATTTAAGTTCAGTTCCAGGTGCCTTCATCACTGTCCTGCCTTTTAAAGCTCTGACTAATCAGACAGCACTGCATCGAGACAACTGTCACTTTCAGATACAGCCTTCCTCTTCCTCCCTCTCTCCCAACACTCAGTACAACTATCTTCTCTCTCTCTCGCTGGGTGGGTAAGGTGGTCCTCCCTCTCCCCATCACTCAGTATAACTGTCCTCTCTCTCTCTCTCTGGGTGGATAGGGTGGTCCTCCCTATCCCACTTCACTCCATGTGACATTAGTCAGTGTTGGCTTCTGTTAGCTGACCTAACAGAATTAGCAGTTAGCATTCTCTTTCAAGCATGCTGAGGCTGTCTGGGACAAAATTACAAATTATTCAGTAAATACGCTTTTTTTTAAGTATTAGGTTAAGTATTAAAATGACAGTCTACATAATACTTATATCGCAAAAGGTTGTAATATGCAAATAAGCCTCTAACCAATCACAGTTACTGGGTGTTCTGATGAATCCAAATCCTCACGGAATACAAGAGAACTAATTATTAACTGTTAAATGTGTTGACGAGTGGGTGGAGCTAAACTGCGGGAGTTTTTTAAATGTGAAGGTTTTGTTCAATCAGAACACTGAACTGAAAACAGGTTGTTTGAGTATCTTAGTTCCCATATATGTACTGCATGAACGAAGGGAGTAAATGTAACATTTGAAACAATATTTACAGACTGTAAATCTTTTTTAGTCCAGAGAAGTGATGACAGGGGCTCGTAATGACTTAAAAGGCATCACAATCATAATATGTAGCAGTAAAACTGCAATAGTGATGTGTTGTCCTAATTATTTGGATTATTTAAAATATTTAGAAAGTTTGGATTTGGGTAGATGTTCACTTTGAGGAGCAGAAGAAACAAAACAAACAGGCTGAGCTGAGAATGCTTTCCTAGAAAATTCTGTCTGATGTGTTGCCGTATCGCACTCACACACTCCACAGACGCCCCCGTGGACACACACTCACAAACACAGGTGACTCAGAACCTCCTGGAAATGAGAACAGCCCGAATTACGCAGGACGAGCGGCTGGTCCTCGGGAACTGGAGTGAATGACGCTCTGTTTAACGAAAAGAATGCGAGTTTATTCAGAGCTGATGATCTTTTGATCCTTTGATGCGAGGCCTCAGGTGCTGCAGAGCCTCTGGAATATCCAGGCTGGAAAATCTCCTCAGGCTTTAGAGCCTGGAGCTTCACCGCAAAACAGGAATCTGACCAAAAAGATCACATTTATGAGCTGAAAATATGAATCTGAACAACATCAATGTTTATCCTAACAAATTTTTGGTGCTCAGTCAACACCAGGAGTACGGGTGTTAGGGTTAGGGTTAGAAAAAAAATTGCAGGTTAAATGACAACAATAATTTGGATTCAAGACTTTATTTAGGGCTTTAAATATTAAAAAAGAACAAGTAATGCAGAAACAGGAAAATTACCCTCAGGATTTAAAGGGTTGAATATAAATAAGCTGTTCTGAAAGAGCTGCTAAATTTCATGTATGAATGGAGCCAAGGTCCAGGTCAGTTATTTAGAGGTAAACCATCTGAAAAATATATTTTTTCATTTTTTACATTTGTTTTAGGAACAAAACAAATGTGTTTTGTGTTCGGTACGGTAAGGTTGCTCCTGATTATTAATGTGTGTTGTGAAATATTGATCCCTCTCCTGTCGAAGTGAGGTAGAGCCCAGCGCTGTCAGCAGAGGGCGCTCTTGGTCCCGCCACATCCTGGACACGTGCGGGATGTTTTAGGAGCTGGAATATCTGATGTGTATTGACGTTTTTCTCCTGGTCTTGATGGTTCTGAAGGACCTTCAAAGCAAGAGTTACTGGCGTGCGTGAAGGACGAAGCTGCTGTCAGACGTGACGCCTGCAGGATGACACATGGCAATTTACTGCACCGTGAATCTTCTTTTCTTCATAAAAGAGAAAGAGGATGTTTTATCTGCTCTTAACCTCGAATGGTGTGCTCTCAAATCATTAAGAATCTCATTTCCCTTCCTTTTCAATCAAAACATGGTTAATGCTTCAAAGACCACAACCTTAGTCCATACAGCTCCTTAGCTTTCTGATGTCACAGTTTGACCCCACTCATTCAGCCTGCAGCAGTTCAGGCCCATCTAATGAGCCTGTAATCCTACAAAAGTCTCATTTTAACCATTAACGTTGTTGAAAATCAGTGTAGAAATGGATGGAGCTAAACTGCTGTAGCCAGAATAGAGAGATAATTACATTGGCTGGTTTTGTAACATCACCAAGGCTATGATTTAAAATTGGACTGTTATTGTAGCTCATTTTCCATTGATGGGCTCAATGGATGGGGGGTAAATGTAGCATTTTAAACAATATTCAAATTTGATGGATGGGATGGGTAGTGTTCTAGTGTTTAGGACATTCACCCTATGGTCAGGAAGTTGTGGGTTTGATTCCCATGGTATCCTTGCATAAGATAATATCGCCACACACTGCTCCCCAGGCACAGTGTTCATGGCAGTGTTCAGGGTGTGGAGGTAGCTCAGTGGGTTGCCTATGGACCATGAGGTCATGGGTTTGAATCCTACCTCCAGCACCACCACTGGGTCCCTGAGCAAGACCCTTAACCCCAAGTTGCTCCAGGGAGAATGTCCCCTGTAGTTAGGAATGGAAGTCGCTTTGGATAAAAAGCGTCTGCTAAATGTAAATGGCTACCCACTGCTTCACTTGGAGAATGAGTTAAATTGGTTAAAAGCAGAGGAAGAATTTCAAGCTGTTCACACAGTGTGCTTCACATTTGCCAGAATGGTCATATTAACTATTCACAGACTTTACATTTTTAGATATGGGTCCTTGAATATATTGATAGGAATCACGATATGTAGCAATAAAATCGCGATACTGATTTGTCGCCCATATCGGGGCACTCTAGTTAGGACTTCAGTGAAAGCAGAGAATGCTCATAATGCTGAGCATTAAAGTGCACGGTGCGGACGACAGGAGTAAATCCACACGCTCAGCGGCCTGCGCTTTATCAAGTGTCATTTTGGAGATGTTTCATTTTAAGCATTGCCCTCCTGAGCCCCCCGGAGCCACTGTGACCTGTGTGGGTGTCAGGAGCCAAACGACCCATGTTTTAATTAAAAGCTTGGCTCTGATTTTCGGTTCGGGCCAACGGAATCCGCGGCATCCCGGTATCAAAGTGATGGTGTACATGGTCGCCATGGAAACGGCTGGCAGGATTCTCCGCTGAAGGTGTTTACAAGAGAAAAACCAGTAATAAATAAAAACAGCAAGGAAATCTCTGCAAGCCAAACCCAGGACACTTTCTTCAGAGAAACCCGCAACCGATGATGTGTGTGTGTGTGTGTATGTGTGTATTTGTGTGTGTGCAGGGGGGTCTCTGCTGCGAAGAATAAAACAGAACACACCCTGAAGAAATGAACACTGGCATCAAACCTTTGGGGGTGAGCAGATTTTAATCCAAGTGATCATGTTTTCCTTGTCAATTTGCCACCAGCTGGGTTTAATTAGAGGATTTGTAAATATTTGTGCCAGTATTAGCGCCCGGGAACAGTGAGCCAAGGGGCCCAGCAATCAGGATCAAAGCTGAAGTAGCTTAATATTATATATATGTATTTTTAATGAATCTAAAGTCATTTCTTTTGTGTACGACAATCAAAACATACATCCATTAATTGCATAAACTGCAGATTATTTTTTATTCTTTTTTGGCAAGTTGTTGAGTGAACAACTATAAACCATTTTCTTTCCAAGATGAAATAATCTGTAACAGTGCATGTCTGACTCCTATTAACTGGCTGGGTCAAATTCTAGTTTGTCCTTTAAATTTGAATGCACTCGTTCACTATTTCCATACTTAATAGCTCCTTAAATATCTTACATGCATCTAGTGATCCACATTATTATTATAATTAGTCACTTAATCACACACTAAACCTGCACTAACACACAGCCGCTCTATCACTTCACATGTTTAATGGTGTTTCCAAATTCAAATTTTTGAACTATTTGCTGGGTAGTGTATTTGATTTCCACTTTCCAGGCTGTTGCCGGGACTGTCGCTGAGGGGCCGTCCTTGAGTGGGAGGATGCAGTGCCCTGTCGTTTCACGCACGATTTACTTTAATTGATCTAAATGAGTGTGAACACACTGGAGGGTTGTGAAGTTTTTGTAGAGGACTGGTGGGGGGTCGGGTTGGCAAAATTCATCCTCATAAACCCAAAACTATCTACAGGACAAAAGAACAGAGCAACTCTGACAACCAGCACGGGATCTGAGGGGCAGACAGGGTCAAAAAATACAAAAACCAGATTATCCTGCTTACAGCAGACGGTGAAGCTACACAGCAGAGTTACAGTAACAAACAGTCCTACAGCTCTAAAACCTGCTTATTCTCCGATTGTTCTCTGAATATTCTCTGATTGTTCTCTGAATGTTCTCTGAATATTCTCTGATTGTTCTCTGAATAATCTGATTGTTCTCTGATTGTTCTCTGAATATTCTCTGAATGTTCTCTGAATGTTCTCTGATTGTTCTCTGATTGTTCTCTGAATATTCTCTGAATGTTCTCTGAATGTTCTCTGAATATTCTCTGATTGTTCTCTAATTGTTCTCTGAATATTCTCTGAATGTTCTCTAAATGTTCTCTGAATATTCTCTGAATATTCTCTGATTGTTCTCTAATTGTTCTCTGACTATTCTCTGAATGTTCTCTGATTGTTCTCTGAATATTCTCTAAATGTTCTCTGAATGTTCTCTGAATATTCTCTGATTGTTCTCTGAATGTTCTCTGACTATTCTCTGATTGTTCTCTGAATATTCTCTGAATGTTCTCTGAATGTTCTCTGAATATTCTCTGATTGTTCTCTAATTGTTCTCTGAATGTTCTCTGAATATTCTCTGATTGTTCTCTAATTGTTCTCTGACTATTCTCTGAATGTTCTCTGATTGTTCTCTAATTGTTCTTTGAATATTCTCTGATTGTTCTCTGAATATTTTCTGATTGTTCTCTGAATGTTCTCTGAATATTCTCTGATTGTTCTCTAATTGTTCTCTGAATATTCTCTGAATGTTCTCTGAATGTTCTCTGATAATTCTCTGATTGTTCTCTAATTGTTATTTGAATATTCTCTACTACTACTACTATTACTACTATTAATAATAATAATAATGTCACATTAAAATATTGTGTTTGTGTGTATCACAGGTGCAGCTGGCTGAACCCCTAACCCAACCCCCCCGGTCCCGTGTGCTCAGTGACCAGCAGGGCAGAACCAGGTGTGTTATGAACCGCCAGGTGCAGGGTGTGTGTGTCACTAGGCTTGAGGGGAAGTTTGTCACACACTCTGCTCTGCTGCGTCCACTCACGAAACCTGAGGTAAATCAGGTCGGGGGTGAGGGGTGGGGGGTTGGGGCATGCTGGGACCACAGCGCCACTCACGAGAAGAGTACACATTTAAAGCGATGGGTCACCCCCCAACACCCCTAAATTTTATGTATGGAGGTAACATCTGGTGCAGGAGCTACAAGGCTGATATACACTACCAAATGTTTTTACATACCACACGTTTTTCACCAGTTACCCATTTATTTCCTGAACTGCAGATTTTTATTTTGTTTTTGTAGTTCAGTAATGATGAATAAAAAATAATGAGATTTTCTGACTAATACCACAAAAAACTAAGGAACTCAGATGGTGAAAATCCCAGTGTGTGCCAAAACTTTTGACTATTAGTGCAGTTAAAAGAAAACAGAAGCTTCCACCCGACCAATTAGCATGGTGCTAAATGTATGACATCACTCTCTGACCTCAGTGTGGGTCAGTCCGGGTTTACAGGAGGTCGCTTCACTTTAATCCTTAAAAAATATTCTAAATACATAAGAGTGTCCTGCATGTTCTATAAGCCAAATAGATGGAGTTTATTTGTGAGATGGACTGATTTAATATGACTGTGATTTTCATTATGTCTACAGTACTGCACAAAATTCTTGAGCCCCCCTAAGCCTGTCACCTTTGTCATGCTGAGTAGATTATGAAAGAAATATGAACAAATGTTTTACTGCAACAGACTGCAAAGAGTCTAAAGATACAAGTAGCTTAGCTAAAGGAGTTCCAACCACTCAGCATTCAGCACCACCAGTATACTGATCACCACCTGATCATCTGGAACCATCTGCTCCTGTTTCTTCACTGGTTCAGGACTTCAGTTAGATGCTCTTTTTTCTGATGGGGAAGGCTCAAGACTTTGGCACAGTTCTCTATGTCATTACTACATTTAATGCATGTCAGACTTCGTCATGGCTGAAAGTGTCAAGGCGAAGTTTTGGCTGACAGATGGGTCCACTTAAAAAGGGGTGTGGCTTGCAAAAACATCAAGGGCCGAAATATCACTTTAAACCTTGGCAATATAATCAGATTCCATTCCGGCAGGTTCTTTCCTCGAAAGGGGGGTGGTGGGGGGGCAGACAGGTTTACAAACACACACGGCAACAAGACGAATGATGCTGGCAGGAGAACCGGAGCGCCTCCATCTCCGCGGGATAAACAACTAGCTTTTCACGTGTTTATGTGCAAATGTGACGTCTGGTTTGACTAAATGGAGTGAGCGGGAGAACCATATTTGGACCCACCATGCTTGAACACACACACACAAACCCACACCCACACACACACACCCACACACACACACAC
>JBBMFX010024853.1:0-12264 GCA_037832545.1 Rhabdalestes septentrionalis | reverse complement strand
GTGTTTGTGTGTGTGTGTGTGTGTGTGTGTGTGCGTGTGTGTGCGTGTGTGTGTGTTTGTCTGTGTGTGTGTATATGAACAGGCTGCTTTGTTTATCTGGAGGAAGAACATAATTTTAAATGTGTATAATTATAAAAGAACACATTTAATATATTAGTGTTTTAGAATCCCCTCCACCTCCCACAACTGTTGCTTGTTTCTTAAATTGCGTTTAAAAAATGGTGAAAAGTTTCTCTAGTTTTTCATCTAGTATTGAATATTAGGTATTCATTTGTTAAAATGTGCCTTTTAGTTGCCTTTATTTTCTGATTCTTTTTCTAGTGATGTTGCAGTAGAGTTGCCCTTCACGTTAATGCACCCTAAACCACTTGAGGAATCCATCTACAAAGATGGTGTGTATATGACATCATTTATTTATAATGGCTGAATATACTCACTTATTGGAGTAAAATGGGTGTGAAAATGTGTTATATAAACTTTGTGGGATATTAATTTAGAACAACGTTCCATTATATACATTTATGTTCAGCATTCATCCTTATGCATTTGTTGTGTCTGTTCTAGATACATAGCAAGTTCCTTCTATATCTTGCCGTTTATTATAATGTCCCAGATTTTATGCAGTTCATCATTCAGAAAATACCAACAACAACAAAAAAATGCAGTGTTAACCAGAATTATTGACACGATTGTTAGAGATGGGCAGTCGGGAGAGTGTCTTTGATGTTGATATGGTTGACCTTACACTGAAAATGAGAGAAATCTTGGTTTTGTGTGGATCTTATAATTACTCTTTCTGAAACACATGACTACACTTTGTTAGATAATCATTGCTACCTCTTATTCTCACCACAGAAATAGGAAATGTTACCCTTGAGATTATCCAATGCAGTGTAGTCATAATACAGAGCAGCTTTAACTGTCGTCCAATTGTCATTTACCAAGTTTTGCTTTTTCTTCCTCTGTGATAGCTCCCGAAAATGATGCACCCATTGACACAAATTTGATTGAGTTTGATACAAAGTAAGTAATTCCTTGTTATTTTCTTCTTCCTCAATTTATCAAGGTACAAATGTATATGCACATTTCTGTTATTTATTTTGTCAGGACTTGAGGCACAAAATTCTAAGCCTCACAAAAAATGCAGCTTTTCACATATGTGATGTCCAGTAGACAACAACATGTTAATCACTAATAGATAAAGTGACTAACATTGAATATCTTGTTACATTTGCACACTTCATGGGGTGGGAAATAATAGGTAGCAAACGAAGAGTCCATTTTTGAAACTGGTGTGTGAAGGGAAATGGGCATACATTGTTTACTTCCAAGTAAATGTGTTCAGAACACATTGATGTACATTGTGAACAAAGGCTAGCTGGTCTATTCTGATCCCACAAAGGAGTTACAAAATACTGAAAAAGCCCTTCACTGGATGCACTATGGGAAGAAAACAGGTCTGCAGAGACCGTGTGATGCTCTGGAGAATGTTCTGCTGGGAAACCTGGGGTTCTTCCTTTCATGGTTCTATATTTAACCATCGTAACCATTGTAATTTACTGTTAAGCCCAAAATGGAGCATAAAATTGTAAACCTGTTCATACATGTTAATTCTCCCTGTATATCACCATTTCCCCAGTGATGACGATATCATCTTTGAAGACTTTGCACGACAGCGACTCATTGGGGCGAAAGACGACAAAGATGAAGACGAGGAAGGTACAGATTCACCCAAGCTGAACGACAGATAGACAAAGAAGACGAGTGTTCTACTGTATTACAGCATTAGATATCAAGCGAGAGCTCCATGGAGAAAAAAACCCCCTGAGTTTTGGGTGTTACCCCTGACACACTCACTGTGGTGCAGTTGTTGTGCTCCTGTTTACTTATGTCTTCTCCATCCTGAAAGGGTGTAAAAAATGTGACCTAGTCGTTGGTGTATTTAGCGGGTGAGGTTTTGTTTGCTGGCCACCTACAGAGTGCCTAAAATATCCTGAGGGTTTTACATGGTAAGAGGAATAGATTTTCATCATGTTAACAATGAACTTCAATGGTAGCATGCCTTGTTGTTAGTTTGTTTATACATGTTCTTCTTTCCTTTAGAATAAAAAAAACAACTTTAGAGACCATAGCTTTGTATTTAAAACTACATCCGTTCTGAGCTCTATGTAAAAAAACGAGTTTTTTGAGTGCAAACTGGTATCTGTTGATGGACAGTCTTACTCTGATTACTCTATACAGGCAGGTCAAGAATGAAACATCTGCAGACTGAAATTTTACACTATTTTGTGCACGAAAACTCTCAAAACTAACAGAAACAAATGTTTTTGTTGACCATAGTAGTAATCAAATATCAGGGCCTTTAATGATGTGGCAGTGGTTTCTTTTTTTTTAATCAATCCATAGTTACTAGACGTGGATTCCCTTTAAAATAGCTGCATTGTATGAAGTTAATAATTGGAATATCAATACTGTGCTGAAACTCTGTTTTTGTTTGTTTGTTGTCTAACAGTAAAGTAAATATAATTATAAAATTTGCAGTTCCTTTTGGACTGCCTCCTTTTATGGTCCCTGAATTTTTCCCCATCAGGACAGAATATCCATATCTGACCCAAACACTGTAAAAAGGAAATATTTGTTCTCAGGCAATTGTCCACCAAAAGGCCTCACATAACCATACAACATTTATTCCCATTGTTTGATGACCACTGTAGGGTTAGTTTCTCTTTGGTGAACTCTCTGCAACAAAGTAATGGGTTCACACAAAAACCACGATATTTTCCTTTCTTTGTGTATTATAAGAAAGACCAGTAAAATCATGATACTTGTGATGGTAAAAGTCTATATAGGATAGTATTTCACTAGATCCATTTTCTTGAAGAAAGAACCCTTTGTTTACTGCATGGAACATGCCAATACTTTCTATGTTTTCAGAATTATAATGTTTTTTTACTGACCCCAGTGTTTGATATAATCTCCAATGATCAGAAACCTGGAAATTTATAGGAATATATGGTGCATAAAAACCTAATTTAATAAAAATGAGACAGGAAAACATGTAAATGATAGTGTTCATAATATGAAGATGAAGTACACTATATATGAAATATATGTTATGTTGGATATATTAAAGCATGTCTTTTTGTGTTTTTTTTCTTGCCTACCTAATGGTATACATTGTATATAGCTATGGAAAAATAACAGACCACTACATGTTCAGTTCATGCTCAGGTTTATTCTTTTCTAGGTGCCTGCATATTTTTAATAACTGCTCATATTTCTCCTCATTTCCAAATAAAAATATTGTATAATTTTAAAGGAAAACATCAGAATAAGAGAAATTACGCAGAATTGACAGAACTTGATTCAAAGAAAACACATGTCTAGTTTACTCTTTAGTGAAATGGCAAACTTTGAGGAACTAATAGTAGTGTTTTAGCATCCTAATGGACAGGAGAGTGTCAATTACAGCAGTGATTTCATACTTTTCCTCATTAAATTCAGGTGATCACTAATCAGTCTAAACATAAATCAGAATGAGGTGCTTGTGTAGGATTTTAACAGAGACTGGTATGAAATGGTTTCGCACTCATAGAGATGCTGATTTAAAAAGAAATTGCAGTGGTGTCTTACGTTTTCCAGAGCTGTAGATGATAATGGTACCCTGATATATCAACAAGATGTGAGATATTAATCTTTAGTGGTGAGTCTCATAGTCTCTCCTAAAGCCAGTCCCCTCACTGGAAGTTCTGTTTCCATCTTCTTACCAGCAGGTGGAACATGGAGACTGTCAGTCTGAATGTTAATATTATATGGTATATCATATATTATATAACACTGATTCCAGCTGCTACTATCTATCTACTGACATCATACATTGTCTGTAATTGTTGTACATATTTTACTATGAACAGCTTTAGGAAAAAATATTTAAGGACATTTTGCCCAGCAATTTAAAATCATCATGGTGCAAAAATGATGAAATTGCTATCGCATGTATCAAGTTTGCTTTTGATCAAAGTATGTTTTGATCACAGCTTTCATAAGACACCACTTACTACAGTTTAAATGGTCTTTTATAGGCTTATAATGGCAGTAAAGCCATATTTTCCTGTAGTTAGAAAAAATATTTATCAGATGAAAAGCTTGCCAATGTTGTGCAAAAATGTCATTGAGTGACAGGTTTACAATGGACACATAAATAGAAATGGTTCAAAATGTCTTAGAATTAAATGTTTCAGCTTCTAACTTTATTCTGTAAAGTCCCTTTTAATGGAGATTATTTGGTTATGGCAATGAGGAGTGAACACACAGTCCAGCCTGGTAAAAGAGGTAAGTTGACTACCCTGATACTGTACTGGAGCAGGAACTATGTGAACTAATTTCTGAAGTACTTTCTAAAGTTTTGGGACCCCAGTGAACCACAGTGAGAGCTAATATTCACAAATGTATAAATCATGGAGCAGCGGCATCTCATCCAACAGGTACCAAAAGAACCCAGAACAACAGCTAAAGAGCTGCAGGCCTCACTTGCCTCAGTTAAGTTCAGTGTTCATGACCCAACCATAAGAAAGTGACAAAAGTGGCAAAAATGGCATGCATAACAAGTTCCAAGGTGAAAACCACAGCTCACCAACAAAGAACACAAAGGCTTGTCTTACTTTTGTGTGTCTTCAGATGCCTAGTAGGAAGAGATATTGAATGACATATGACACACAGTAATACTGCACCAGCACCTTGAGTAGAAGTTTCAATAAGTAAGTCTACCGTATTAAAAACCTACTTTAAGGAGCCAGTCAGACTTATAAACCTGCTGTTCTAAGTGTGACCAGCATCAGAAGCCTGTTGCAATCAAAGTGAAATATGTGACCAGTCATAGAATAAGACAGATGCTGTCATCAACATATCATGATGAAAGCAAGCATAAGAAATGAATTATGATATGATAAAACTCAGATGAGAACACATTACTCAAAATTTCACTTGAGATAATGTAGCTAGTTAATCTAGTTCAGGTATGTCCAAAGTCCGGCCCAAGGCCCAAATTGCAGCCCGTGTTCAAATTACCACCGGCCCGCAGCCTCTGTCATAAAAGCAATAATATGTGGCCCACTACCACTGTTGACCACTGTATAAAATCTATGCGCACAAAAACCTTTTTTATTTTTCACCAGTAGATGGCAGCAGTGCGTTGACGCAATCTCGTCTGATTCATATGGCCTTCCATGTTTTGTTTTTCTGAATAAGATAACTGTTATTTTCCTGTTCATATGTTTTGATTGTAGAAATGTACAGTGAGTAGTTAATAGTAAATAATCTTATGTTTAAATGAACCTTGATATGTTTAATCTGAAAGTTTTTTCCAGAGAGTTTTATGTGGTGTTCAAATATGAAAGTCAGGGTGATTTGAGTAAAAACAGGTTTAGAAACAGGTATGCCATTTGCAATAAAAATGTCATTAAATAGTTCATTTGCATTTAGTGTTAATGGTCCATTTCATATATTAAATTAATGACCTAAATGATCATTAAATAAATTACCTAAAAACAAAAAAAATCTTTTTTTGTTTAGCTAAATCCACCACAGGCCATTTTTCTTTGTATTATTCTCTTACGATAATATTTAAAATTCACATGAAATCTTTAGAAGCTGCTGCTAAGGAAGACGCACATTCATTTTCAAACAAGCATGTTTCATTCTGAGTGATTTGTTTTGGGATGGTCTGTTATTTATTTGGCTATTTTATTTGATGTGATCATCACAGCATTAGAACTTTTATGTACAATTATGTTCAAGGACCAAATGCCCTGTGTCTGTTTAGTGAAACATTACAACTATCAGTGTAAATGAAATATTTAATATTATTGTGTTTTCGTGTTTGATGTTTAATCTTTTAAACAAAACCGAATGCATAAATATGGTATCATGGAAATGATAAGAGATATAGATGCACACATACTAATCACAGGCCAAAATATTTTATATAACATTTTATATGAATTATAAAAGCCAGAAGTGCTGAAATAAAGAGCCTTTTGGGATCGTGAGAAATATACAGAATTTCCATCAGGTAGGTTTATGTTCAAATAATTTTGGAAAACCACCAACCAGCAGCTGTTAGATTATTAACATGGTTAATATAGTTTCGAGGGGCTAGCTACCCTCTTACTGCCTTACATCTCCCCAGTCTATCAAGCTACCTCTGCTCAGCTTCATCATTAATTTCTACAGGCCCTTGTGTTGGTCATTATTTCCAATAATAAGCTGAGGCAGAAGTGTAGTTATTTGTAAGCAAGTAGGAGAAAGTACAGTTTTCTGATTGAATTTTCTGATTTTAATAAGATGACTTTAAAAACATATATATCATGTTTTTTCATTCAAATTCAGTGTTTCAGAATAACCTCTTCTAAAGTAGATTTGATGAGTAGTTATGTAGTAGTTGTGATGAGAATAGATGTCCACAAAAGTAGTTTGTCGGTTTACATACACGTAAATTCTCTTTTTCATGTTGCATGTTTAAATAGTCTGGTTTGGATTTCATCATTACATCTTGAAAGTTCTTTTTCAAAATCCTTTTTTACCTCCTTTCCCTCATTGTCCAAATCAGTACAGTAACTTGGGGTTCTTTCATTCCTTTGCTAAGGTTTTTGAAGATTACTTACCTTCTTTGACAGGACAATAACAGAGTTCTCAAAAAAAAAAGATCATGGCTTGGCAATTGACACGCTTTAATGAAAAGAAGCTTGGTTTTGATGGGATTCAGCTTGAGGTGGTGGGCCATCATCCAAGAAGAGATGTCAGCCAAACAGTGTGAGATATAGATTGAGACCTGATCATTACAGAAGGGGAAAGAGAGAATTAGTTGAGCGTCATCAGTGCAAAAATGGAAGGAAAAACCATGTGACAGAACCAGTATGTAGACAAAAGGGAAGGGGTCCAAGGACTGAGCCCGATGGAACACCAGAGGACAATCTTTGCCGAGTAGACTGGAAACCATGCTATGCTAACTGGCACCTGCAGTCATCAAGGTAGGAAGCAAACCATTGCCAGGCTGTGCCCGATATCCCAAGCCTGAAGAGAGCAGCCAGAAGATCTGATGGTTAACCGCGTTGAAGGCTGCAGACAGGTCAAGAAGCATCAGAGCAGAAGATCTAGCTGCATGAAGTTCTTCTGAGACGGCTAGTAATGCAGTTTCAGTGGAGTGCACAGCCCATTCCAGGACTTTGGAAAAGAAGGGGAGAAGAGATGCTGATCTGTAGTTGCTGATAAATGAGGAGTCCAGTCTGTGTTTCTTCAGAATTGGCGTGACTACTGCAGACTTGGAAGCAGATGGGACATTGCCAGGTGTTTAGGAGAAGTTAATGATGTGGGTGATATGCGGGATTAGATCAGAGGACTGTACTTGGTAGGATAAGGTGAAGCAGAGATGTTGTGGATTTGCTGGACAACAGAAGCAGTGACACATCCTTGAGAACGAGGTGAGAAGCCAGGAAACTGGGCAGTATTGTCTTGACCAGCTTCGTCTGAAATGCCTCCTCTGTGTGGTCTTCCCTGAGAACTTTCAGCTCTATCACGGCCAACTGTTTTGAGGCCTCTGATTGGACTTGCTTTCCCAAATCTGTCATCTGCTGCCAGGCCTGTGCGGTAGAAATTAGGCCTTGCCTTAATGACTTTTGTCTGCTTCTTGGGGGGGCAGTGATATTTGCTTGCTGTGCTGTTTGAGAAGACACTCTCAGCGACTGCCTTCAGCATCTGGTTATTGCACCAATGGTAGCGACTATCCCCAGTGCCTTTGGACATATGAGTTTACAGTATGGATTTATATATACACTGTCAATAGTTAGATATGCATGCAAACATCTATACACATATGCAAATACATACAATATTTATGTACATATAGACCATATACACATGTAAACACCCATACACACAATGTATATATTTACATAATAAATATATATATGTGCACATACATACATACATAATTATTTAAATAAATAATGCCATGGTTTTAGGATCACCTAAAATATGCTTTTGGAGAGTTTATTTTGACTTATTTTGAGTGTTTTATATGGTCCTTGCCTTTATGTTTGTGTGTTTTTCCAGTTTTGCATAAGCAATTTTCTGATTCTGATATAATTATAATTAAGCCATTTTGAAATATTCATGTGTATAATCTGAACTGGATCACATATTGTCATGGGAAAACAAGATGAAATGAAAAGGGGTTAAATTGTGTTTATTGAGTTTATTACATGCCTGTGAAAAACACTACCTGAAAAATATGGATGACGTGTGTTACGATAATACTTATTAGCGTATTTTGCTTAATCACTGAGATTAGTCTCCAGGGCTTGTTGAGTTTTTGTTGCTATGTCAACATGGCCAGAGGTGCTTCACAAAAACACATGATAAATAGCCCTCATGGGGCAGAGGACAAAATTAGAGTGGACACAGCAACTACAGGTACTATCATGGGACCAATTATTGTTTGACCACTAATTATTCACTGAAGTACTGAGGCCTTTGGAAAATATATCATTAGTCCTCGTCTCTGTTGTAAGGACGTTTGTCTCAGTTTGCTTTTCTTTGTTTATGCTAATGTCAATCGGGCTGCTATAGACAGTGAGTTAAAGGGTTTACATAGTGCCTTGCAGCAAAGGTTCAAGAAGTAACTAAACATAGTAAATATCATGCTGTCATGAACTAAATCTACAGTAAACACACCTTGTCTTGTAATACATGAATTGAAGGAAAATTTTAAGGAAAAATGTACAGATTAAGGCTGATTAAAGGGTTAACTGCTGAATATTCACCTTTCACATTTGCCCCTTAAATTATCCTGATTTAATGTCTTAAATTTAGGAGTAAGGGGTTTCATACTCATACCTTAAATCTAATTTTAAGGTAAAAATGAAGGATGGGTTTCACAAATCAAATGTCACTTAATTAAAATGAAGGGGTTGTGTGTATTTCCAGGGGTAAATTAAGGTAGAGTTAAGCACATTTAAAGTACATTGTGCTGAGAGAGTTACCAAGAGACCTGTTCCTGTTCCAAAGAAGGTGAGACCTGGTGCCCCATCGAATACAGGCCAGTAGCATTCACTTCAAACAGCATGAAGATTTTCGAGAGATTGATCCTGGATACTCTCCGCCCCCTGGTGAAGCCAGCGCAAGATGTCCTCCAGGTTGCCTACCAGATTGGAATGGACGATGCCATCATCTACTTGCTACACCGTGACAACAGAAATCTTGACAAGCCAAGTACATCCCTGAGGATTTCTTTCTTTGACTTCTCCAGTGCCTTCAACACAATTCAGCCAGTCCAACTGGGGAGCAAACTGTCTGCTATGCAGGTGCATGCCCCCCTAGTTAATTGGATTCTGGACTACCTGACTGATAGGCCATAGTATGTGTGCCTACGTGGATTTAAGTCTGACATGGTGCTGTGTAGCACTGGAGCTCCTCAGGGAACTGTTCTGTCACCGTTCCTCTTCACCCTGTACACATCTGACTTCCAGTACACGAAGAGGGCTGCCATCTGCAGAAATTCTCAGATGACTCCGCAATAGTCGGATGTATCAAGGGTTGGGACGGATGGCTGTGGGTACAGGATGGCTGTGGACAGTTTTGTGGACTGGTGCGAGCTGAGTCAACTGCAGCAGCTCAACATCCAAAAAATCAAAAGAACAGGTGGTGACTTGAGAAGATCACAATCTCCTGTCACTCCCCTGTCCATTAGAGGGGTGGAGGTGGAGATTGTTCAGGACTATAAATACCTTGATAGTAAACTGGACTGGTCCAAGAACTCTCTGGCCACTTACAAATTGGTAAAAATAGGCTCTACCTCCTATGTAGACTGATATTTTAGAGTCTGCAACACCATCTTGCGGATGTTCTATGAGTCTGTTGTGGCCAGTGCCATCTTCTATGGTGTGGTGGTAGCATGAAAGTGGCAGACAGGAAGAGACTCAACAAACTGGTCAGGAAACTAACGCTGTGGTGGGTGAGGAACTGGACAGTATGGAAACTGTGGCTGAAAATAGAACATTGTCCAGACTTCAGTCTATTATGGACAACGCAACATTCTTTGTGCAATACTATGCAATGTTCTTACCTGGTCTCAAATATCATGTGCAAGTTAATCACTGTGTGGAGTTAAATAATGTATCACAATCACAAATGATGTGAAAGATCAATACTGTTGTTATTAATGGCATTAATAATGTAACATGCAATATCGCTACTTCTATAAATTTTGTGTTTTTTTCTTTCTGCAAATCTTTATTTTTATTTTATTTAGAATATATTTTATTTTACATTTCTGGATTTTTATTTTTTGACATTATTTAGACTTGTATTGGACTTTGTTTATTTATTCTAGCATAGTACTTTATCTTATTCTTTATTTTTACATTATTCTGTTGTCATGTGTCTCTCTGTGTCTGTGTATTGTGGCAGCCACCACAAACAATTTCCTCCAGGATAAATAAGGTTTTCTGATTCTGATTCTGATTAAACAGATTAGGCCATGGAGTCATGTGCTAATCCTATATAGAGACTAGTGCTTTAGTCAAGACCATCCAAACCGAGACCAAGACATTGCAGAGACTGGAGGGCATCAAGACCAAGGCACTGCCGAGACCGGAGGATATCAAGACCAAGACAAAGACCAAGACCAAGATCAAGACCCTCTTAGGCGAGACCAAAAGCAAAGTTACCAGTTGCACTTTTATTGATGCACATAATGAATACCAGTGTTGGCCAAGTTACTTAACTATAATGCATAATTTATTTCTTGTCACTGTCATTTAAAAGTAATTAGTTAAATTAGAATATTACTGTATTTAAAATGTAAGGCGTTACACTACTATTGCATTACTTTTAAGTTACCAAAATAACTGGAAATATGGAGTTAGCAATGTAAATGTAGCTTATGACTCAATTAGCTCATTACACAGCCAGTGGAAGGTGATCAGGTATCTGACTGAGTGGCTGAAAAACAGTACTATCCAACGTTAGATCATTTGCAGGTTCATTCTTGGGTGTCGTCACCATTCAATCAGAGGCGGACGTGTCACCCTTATATTTCATAATTCTGATGCCCTTGGGTTCACTCAACTCTCTGCTCTGTCTGAATACAAGAAGTGAAACATTTTTCTCCTCTACTGATCACGTGGTGATTTTGGCGAATTTGTACAGTAGTGACCCTGCAGTAAAGTTTAGTGTTAGGTGTTCTGTTGGTTTAAACTTTAAAATGTAAAGTTATGTCTGCAACGCCATGTTGATGGGATGAGAAGGTTGGGGGCAGGGTCAGCGAGAGTACATCCCAACTGGTTGGGCTCTGTTATTTTTCAGTTTTACTTTAGGGTTCTGTAATAAAAAAACAGTAGTTTACGGCATACCTGTATCATTCCTTTCTAGTGACGCTATGGTATGAAGAAATAAAGCATGCATGGTTTTCTCTTTTTTCGTCCCATTGAGGCCGCTAAGTCTGAGATCAAGACAAGGCAGAGACCAAATGGAGCCAAGACCAAGACAACAACAAGACCACAAATAATGGCTTCATGTGCATGTCTGATATCGCACTTAACCAAAAATAAAAGAGGCATTCAGTAGTGCAGTTACTGCTTTTTCTGAAATGTTCTTCTTTGACATCATAAGACCTATTTTGGCTGTTTATTTCACCTTGGTGGCTTGTGGCAAAATAGATCTATGTAACATCCAGTAGCACTTTATAATTACTACTCCATATTAAGCATTTATTAAACATTGGTAAAGTCTAAGTTAATACTGACACATAGACAGCCACGTGACGCGTCAAGGTCAAGGGGAATCACACATCACGGTATATAAACAGGAAGTGGGAGCTTCCTCTTTGCTCAGTCATTGAGTTCCTAGATGCCACACCGTGTCTTCTCGCCATCCAAGTGAGTACTCATGCTGCTGTGTGTGTTTGTGAATGTTGTAACCTGGTGGGTTCTCTCTCTGTGTTTTCAGAGCGTTCATAGAATAACCGCATCAGTAAACCGCTCTCTCACTATTCCCTGCGTTAGAGCTCTCCCCTCACGCTACAAAGGTGTCATCACTCAAGGTAAGCCATTCTATGTCATTTTTCCACCTGAGTTTATGACAGAATGACTGAGCCCAGAGTGATAAGCTGCACGGAGTGGGATCAGCTGTGTGGTCTGCTTGAACGTCAGGGGATTGAAATTGAAAGACTCGTGAGCGAAGTGAACCGTCTTAATCAGGAAGTAGCCA
>JBBMFX010024813.1:0-12266 GCA_037832545.1 Rhabdalestes septentrionalis | reverse complement strand
AAAGTCATTCCACAGTATTAATGTGCAGGTAGGTGAGTTTCTAGCTTTTAGTAGTTTGCTGCATTGAATTATTGGCCAACTTTCACTATGAAACACAATATACTTAAAATATGCTTAATTCTACCTTAATTTACCCCTGAACACCTCAATTTGAATTAAGTGGCCATAAATACAAATGTCAATCATTTTATGATCTCCTCTCTATTTCCCGTAATTGAATATGCAAAACAGCCTTTTAATATTTTGTTTTGAAAGACAGTTAACAATCCATCAACTTGTGCCACCACCCACCTTTAACTGATGTTCCAATATTTGTATTTAAATTTGGTTTTTCTGCATTTTTTGTTTAATGTGTTCCATTTCCAGATCCGCTTTGTTCATTTGTTTCTCAAGGTACGGTTTGTCCAACTGCATTACAGGGAGCTATCAGATTAAACAAAAGTGTTACATCTTGGTAGTATTGCCCTGTGAAAATTGTACCACTATAATATAACTTAGAAAATAGACACTTTTAATAAGAATGATTCTTATTCCAATTCTTCAATAACTTGTAGGCAAATAATGAAGCAACTTACAGAGGTAAGCTGCGCTGGGGCTGTGGATGCAGTCGGCTCACCCTGGCGATTTTCTTGATTGCTTTGTGAAGAAAGGATAAATAATTTAAAACGGTGCATCACTTACATTACATATTTGATAGAAAGTGCATACCATAGGCTGCTCTACATCTTCTCTCCCTGTGACAGCTTACAAGGTGTCTTCATCCTGTAGTGAATTTTACCTCTGACTGAAAAATCTCGAGAAGAGTGTGTAACATTGCATGGGCATCTGGCGGTTCCACAACACTGATTACTCCATCAGTAACTGCAAGACAATGAGGATTACAGGCAATTCATAAACACGAATGTGACCTGCACATTTTGAATATTACTTTTACAACAGTGGGCAGGCTTTTAAAATATTCAAGCTTTCAACAGTATGTACATGAAAATGAAGTAATGACATCTAATAAATTCTACTCATCAATAACTAAACTAACTATACATTTCAATAGGTTTGAATATGATGCGTTTGTTGATGAGTTTAATGGATGGTCATTAGTGATGTGTCGTTCGTGAACGAGCCGGCTCTAAGAGCAGATTATTTGTAGCGAATGAGAAGAGCCGACTCCCAGTGAGTGAGAGCCGCTCCCCACTTTATTTCATTTGGCTGTTCCGCTCTCACTCTCAGTGGCTATGGGGCTGCCGGCGGGTGTTGTGATGCTCCAGTGGGCTGGAGCTGATCTGAGTACAGCGCTGGCTGGGCTCTCCGGCAGTGAGTAAGACACTAGAAGTGTTGAGCAGCAGGTCTGTATTAAGTGTGTCAGGTGGTGGGTGGGGACTGTGCATTGTGGTGACATCAGTCCCGTTTGAGAGAGATTTCTCCAAAACAGGGCAGATACTAAACGAGAGGAGAAACCGCATCAGCCCATCCAAGTGGAGGCATTTCATTTTTCTGAATGTTAACTTGTGTCACGGGGGGGGCTTAAGCCCTCACCCGTGATTTACCTTGAAGAAGGGATCCAGACAAACGGGGCTCCATTTGGGTTTTTTATTCCAAACAAAACAAAACAGAAATGAAACCAGGCTCAAGGGCAGTCAGAATTACAAACAGGGACAAGACACACGAGGGAAGTGAGGCGATGGCCACATAAGGAAGGCTTAACTGAAACCGACTTAAATACTGAAGCCTAAAGACAACCAATCACAAAACAGGTGAACACGAGAGACAGGTGGAACTAATATGTGACATAATACACAGATACACATGGACACGGACATGTGGTACACACCAAAACAAAACAAAACAGGATGTCAACATAAAAGTCCTCTCTTTAAACCAAAAACAGGAAAAACTAAACCAAAAACAGCCACTGACCAGAACCGACACAACTTCCACTGAGGACATACTTTTTGTTTACTGAGTTTGGTTGTGTTTCTGTTCTATTTGTTTGCAGTGTTGTTCTGTGTATTCGTGTATTTATTGCAGTTAAATGTTTGCTTAAAATGTTAAACAAAAGTAAGAATGCCTGCTTTTGAAAACAGAACAAATACACAAAATTAAGCAATTATACAGCTTCTCATAAAACACTAAATGCAAAAGGGTTTATATCAACAAACAAAGCATTCAAATTTGCGAGGTTAGACTAAAATATGAGGCTACAGGAGTTTTTTGGGAGCGAAAGAGCCGGCTCTTCCTTGAGAGCCGAGCCACAAAAGCCGGCTCTCTGGAAAGAGCCGAACTTCCCATCAGTAATGGTCATCACTGAGCCAACAATGGACAAATGCACATACAACATTCATATAAATTACTTACTTCTTATTTAAGAACTCCGGTCCTAGGGCATGGCTGGATCAGAGGAGCTTCCTCCAGGGATGCCGTTGGCCATGGGCAGGGCCAGTGTTTTGGCTGAGAGCCATATCTTCAGCTTCTGCCTTTCGGGCCTCTGCCTTTTTCCTATTGGCTAATATGTAGGTAAAATGTGAACATATGCACCCAAGCCCACATTTGGAGCCTTGTAAAAAATATTTAAACAATATTACATGCTGCCAGGTTTAAGAGAAAACTTTGGCTTTGAAACTGTGACAAGCAAAATCTCCCAATGGTCCAGGGCTTAGCTGTTTGTACTATATTTTTATATTTCATCTTTATTTGCTGCCAAGTGCGCTTTATGCCTGCTGGGTTACAACTGTAAGAATGAAATTCATTTGAAAAAAGTCAGTGGCATGCACACACAAGATGAAAGAGTGAGAATATACAATAACTAGTAATATTTCTTAAATGTACATCAATCAACATTATTCTTATCAATTCTTTCGCATTCAGTCGGTCAGGTATCTCGCTTGTTCCTGTTCTTTCACGGCAGTTACTGTGTTTCCTTTTTTAGATATGACGTGCTCATTCTCAGTATACGCCGTCACTAATAATTCAAGCAGCTCCTCTGGTGAGAAAGAGGCAGCGTGAGATTTGTTTAACTCTTGTTGCCATGGTGAATCCTTTTCTGTGTGCCATTGATAAAGCCTTTTTATACTCTAGTGCCCACGCCACACTCTGAAGCAATTGTCCGCTGTACTTTAGGCCTTGTCTGTTTTGCTGCTCTTGTGTTTCTGTCTTTCTTGCTCTCTGCACGTATGTAGTTGTGTGTTGTTCCGTGGTACTGGAGGACCGTTTCTTGTCTCACTGTGTTCTCTGTGTATATATGGCTTAACCCTTTAAGCGCCAAAGTCGCAGAATTGCAACAAGACGTTTTCATGACTAAAACAGACTGTTTTTACAAATATCATGTAACGTAGCATTTGTATTCACTACCAAGGTGAATCTTCCCCTTCAGATCCCACATGCTTACTAGCACACTGAAAACAGAAGCTCACTCTCTCTGCTCAAAATTGTCATCTTGAATCAAAGTAATTCATGTCTGCCACAAGTGGTAGGGAATACTAATGCTACAATACCGGATATTTGTAAATACAGTCTGTTTCAGTCATGATGACGTCTTGATATGATAATATAGCAATATTTTACTATTTTGGTTTCCCCTTTCCTGATCATAATAAATGAAGATAAAAAGATAAAAAGAAAGAAAATAACTTCCAAATATCTGTTCAATATCAGCTGTTTCCTGAATATAATAAAATGTAAGATGGCTGCCACTTCATGACGTCATAATATGCAAATTCGATGAGAATATTTATACCCCACATAAACTTCAGGTCATGCCCAACATTTTTCTAATTTACAAATTTACAAGCTTTTGAAATATTGATGTAAAAGTCCAGTATTTAAAAAAAAATAAAACGGCGCTTAAAGTGACAATAAACTTACTTGACCTGACTGGATTTTTTACGATTAAAGTCTGAAAGACTTTATTAAAAGGTATAAATAAAATAAAAAGGGTTCTTTCGGAAGAGAAAACCGGCAACAGGGGTTAGCGCTGTTGCCTCACAGCAAGAAGGTCCTGGGTTCGACTCCCGGGTCGCGCGCAGGGTCTTTCTGTGTGGAGTTTGCATGTTCTCCCCGTGACCGCGTCGGTTTTCCTCCCACCACCAAAAATATGCGTGATTGGGGATACGTTGATTGAGAATACAAAATTGCTCTTAGGTGTGAGTGTGAATGTTTGTGTGGCCCTGCGACATGCTGGCAACTGTAGTAGCTGGGATAGGCTCCACCCCCCACCGCGACCCCAAGTGTGGACAAAGAGAAGACTGGCATAAACAGTGTAGTGGGGAAAAAATCACTGGAGAGGGAAAACTGAACACTCTCTGTTGCTTACAAGCGTGTGGCTTATTCTCTTTGCAAACAAGTTTCACATAGAGTGGGGAGGCTGAAATCTGCATATTTGTGGTCATCAGGTTCAGTGTTTTATCCACTACTACCATCACAGCACACAGAATGCATATAGAGCACATTCTGCATCTTCACTCTCTCTTATACTCATTACTGCTGCGCAAATAATAATAAACAACTCCTTATATGGGGACGGACACTATATGTACAAAAGTATTGGGACACACTTGTTTTTCAGGTTTTTGGATAGACCCCTTCCTTCTTGGGAAGGACAGTCTTAATCAGGGGTGTCTGAAGCACTTTATATGTGAGGGGGATGCATGGGGGCAGGGTTTGGGCATGGGCGAAGTTTGGTGTGGGGTGAGGGGTTGCTGTGTGCGTGCAAATCTCGTCCTTTTAGGGGGTGGGGGTGTTTGAAAAAACAGGGACAGGCTGATCGGATTTCCAGTGGTGTGTTCTCTTCTATCGGTTAAGTAGAATTAAGTAGATTATTTCATGAAAGATTCAAGATTCAACAGCGCTGATGAACTAATTATTTATGTGAAATGTGTTCAAACAATGGCAAAGATGCCCATCAGACCAAGATGTTTTGGACACCACCATGCATCCAACATTGTGGACCCAGTTTGGGGAAGAACTTGGCTGACCTCCACCTCATCCAGGACCTTTGGGATGAACTGGAACAGAGATTGTGAGCCAGACCTTCTAATCAGTGCCTGACTTCGAAAAATACTCTACAGAATGAACGAGCACAGATTTCCCACCATCACTGTTATAGCAAAGGCAGACCAACTCTGTGTTAATGCCTCTGTTGGTGTAACATCAGGGAAACCCATCAGCAGCGCAATACTCCCCACTCTGCTTACGACCAGGTGTCGTCCCAAAGTCGCGTCCATGGAGTCGAACCAGAGGAAAGATTTTGTGCCAGAGCTGCTTTATTATTGTGGTCTGTTGTTAGTTTGTATCTGGGCAGTAAACAACAGTAGCATCTTTCCAATTCCATCTGTTGTCATGACAATATTTTTACGATAAAAAATCAACTGCCTCCACTGTAGCCAACTTTTGGGTACAGGTCAACTTATCTGTAATGATAAAACATTTGTTCACTGGATTCTTTGCCAGTGAAAATGTGCCATAACTGCAAGTTTGGTCGCAGTAATTTAAACAAATGTGTACACTTTATCAATATCAAATTAACCACTGAAAGTCAGAGAGTTGAAGCAACGCTGATTTATTGAGACACCTGCGTGACCCCTGGAGAACAGTGATCAGTGCCCTCCTATTTTTTATTCACACCCGCTCCTGGCTTTCTGCCAATAGGATTTTCCTAAACTCCGTCCTTCCTTTAGTGGTTTCTCTTTCCTTGGCTATCTCACTTCTCAGTATGGGGGTATTTCTCTCTGTTGTATTACGTCCACACATACTTGTGGCCTAAACTTGTCCCTTTCCATTGTAGGGAATCTGCCTTGTAAATAGTACAACCAGGACTACATAAACTGCTTCTCTACAAATTCTCCTTTACCTTTGTCCTCACTAACTCTTCTATTTAAAGAGGTGCCACCTGCCTTCTGCCTTGACATTTGCCTCTGCTCCTCTTTTAAAGAAGCATTATTCTATACCTTGAAATGCAGAGGCCCCCCGCTCTCTTAAGCTGGGGAAAAATAACGGTGGCCAGGGGCGTATCAAGCTTTCCAAAAGTGGGGGGATGGGGAAGCCAAATTCTAAATTAAATGAGCGAGGGGGGAGGGCGCTCGATATCAGCAGTACAAAATGCCTTAAAGCTTTAAATTCCCTAACGATTTACAAAAAGATACACGTGCTGTCGGTGACACATTTGTAAACCACCCAGCCCTCACTTATCTCTCGGGTCCAAAGCGCGAGTGGAAGTGAACAGGCGTGTAGGAGTGTAGGACAGTAACTAGATAATGAGAGTGTAGTACAGTAACGAATTAATGACAGATGCCCACGATACGACGAATGTTTAGGCAGCTCAAAATCCCGAGCCATCGTAAAACCGTGATGGGACGCGATTTCCAGGTCTTAAAATGAGTCTGCAGAGGGACTCGGAAGACTGTGCCTCGCTCCCTTGTCACTGGTGCGTACCGTCACTGGCGTGGCTTTGAGAATACATCTGCGTGACGATTGTGGGGGGGGTGGAATCGCCTTTTAGCTATTTCCTGTCAGTGAGTTGTGCTTCCTGAACAGATGCTCATGTGTAGGGGCTTCTTCCAAAGCAAGCACAGAGAATTTCTCCTGCTCTAACTAATACTCTAACCATAAAAAAACAGGTCAAATAATTACCACAGAAATATTTCAGATGACACGAAAGGCTAATTTCTGGTAAAATGGTTTTTGCATCATTCTCAGCATTTTTGTCAGTCAATGACTCTGCTGCAAGAATACAGTCTCTGTCATAACACTTTCTTAAGGCAGAAATATACTTGCTGTTAACTACGCACATATGCATGTACGGACCGTACATTGACATGCAATACCTGCGTAAATTCTGGGGGCAGTGTTGCGAGATCTGCACTCAACTGTCAAGATGTCGATGTTTGAGGACCTGTTGACTGAGCAAGTCCACAATTACTTTCATTTATATGACATAAAGGAACCTTTCATTTATATGACATAAAGGAAATCTTTGTTTGTCAACTATAATTCAGTCATTGTCACATTGCATAAGATTACATAAAACAGTAAAATAATGATGGTGAAAGAATGATGTGAGTCTGACCACCTGGAAAAGGGCCTATAAGATTCACTTTCAGTGGAAAAGCTTTATCGCCGACAAAGATCTGGGGGCACACCACTTCAACTCCCTGGCAATTTTGATGGTGGAGGCAGTGGCATCTTACCCTGAATCAGCTTGGATCCAAATTCACTTCGTGCCAAGACCCTAGCTTCACTGTCACGGCCGCAAGCTCCGATTGTCAACAACAGGGAAATGGTACCTTGCGTCACATACTGCCATCAAAAGAAAACTGAAATACCCCTTGTAGTAACTGGCTGCCGCTGTTTCCTGGTGCTCGTACCCTGATGTGTTTCCCATTGATTGATCCTAAACTCTTCAGATAATTTCATAGAGACAAAAAGTCCCCCTTAATGCTTTGCCAGTTTGCTTCATTAGGGTGGGCAGCAAACCTATTTTTTAACAATACCCTTATTGCCTTTGATTGGTAAAACCCTCCAAGGTACTTTTAAGACTTTCCTGCCTTAAGGCACATCCTGTGGGTCTTCTTTAGCCTGGGTCAAAGGTCAAGATCCAGATGGTCAGTCAGCAAATAGATCTCAGACATAATGGAAACAAAAAGAGAGTATATTTAACCCTAAATATATACCCTAAAAATCTCCGTCAGTAGTGGAGGAGCGAACCTTAACTGGTCTCATGATTTAATTAAAAAGACGATTATCATGTCAATGATACAAATGGATTCAATAAGGTGATGAATCACATCCAGAAAGGGTTTCAACTACTCACTTTTTGGGGGGTATGCAACAACAATTTTGCCCCCCTCCTCAATTTTGGCAACCCCCCCCCCCAAAAAAAAAAGAGAAGTAACGAAATGTGCCTGTTTTTCAGTTCACGTACTGAAGTTTATTTAACCAGATTTCAAATTTTTCATGCATGCATACCCAACATTCCATTCAATTTGACAAACAGCTTTTAAATCCTTGTCTATAACCTGTTTGCATCAGTAAGCAATCTCTGTGAAATGTAATATAGTCAGCACTACGTAGCCCAGGGGTGGGTAACTCTGGTCCTGGAGGGCCGGTGTCCAGCACAGTTTGATGGCAGTTCTCCTCAAACACATTCACTAAACCTGGCAATTAACTGGGGAGGGGACCCAGGTGTTTCTGAGCAGGGAAACAAACAAATTGTGCTGGACCACAGACCTCCAGGACCAGAGTTGCACAGCCCTGACCTAGCCTCTAGTGTTCTGTGAAGTTCAGAGCCTAATCCCTGATGCTGGGTACAGGTTTGCACATTAGTGATCTTTGTTTCCATCATAGTTGTTTCCTGTTGCTGTGTTTCAGTCACAACTATATTTTTTGGTGAATCCCCTCACACGCCTTCTCCTTTTCTTTTTTCTCTTTCTGCCTTGAGCACCTGATAGGGTGACTAGATTTGGGATGGTGAAAAAGTGGACACCTTAGCACGAACGTTCCGAGAAGTACCGCAGTTCAGGCGTGTTTCTGTGTGGGATGTCCGCATCTACGGAAGACAGCCATGGTCCGGGGGTGTTCATATCCTATACTTCGGATGGACACACGCTGCCCCTCTTCTACTTTCTTCTTCTCCTTTGCCACCTAAAAGCAACTCTGTCATTGGACAATTGAGAGGGGAAGGAGGAGAGAACTTTTAAGATTGAGACCAACTTGGGAAAAAGTACTCCCTGCTGAGAACTAAATCATCTTCGTCTCCTAGAACTTCTCTTAATCTCCTTAATCTCCAGGCTTCAAGACCCAAGGCCTGAAACTCCACTCGCTTTTTTGGCCCCAAGACTGACACCAAAGATTCTCTAGGACCAGCTCGGCGCACAAGTAAAAGCTTCTCTTTAATTTGATGAACTCTGTGAAATTGATGAACACCTGTGAGATTGGGCTGTTTACTGTTTTATCCTTTGTTGATCAGGGACAGACGGACAGTTTTCCTTAACCCTATCAATATCACCACTCATTACATAATTTATTTTGTGTTTATGTGTGTTGTATGTTTGTCAAGTGTAGGAATAACTATTATCTCATTGTGACCAATGAATCTCTCTTCTTCACCTCTTCTACCTGAGCTCTTCATAGGTCAAAACTGATCCAGATAATTTCCTATCTTTTCTAAAGTGAAGCTCTTTTTAACAACACAAGAAGAGTTTTATTTGGGTTAATCACTGCATCCTTATTGAATTACTCAGTGGACGAGTAGCTTGAGTCAGGTCAGTTAATAACTCTGTTAATGTATCACCCTTCATAAATAATTAATCAATTAAATTTTTTTTATTAATCAATAAATTGAAGGATATAATGAAAAAATCTACCCTAAAGCCCTAAATGAATATAGTGGACTCAGCACTTGTCTGAAATGAACTATATTCTGGGCTATATACAGCAGGCGAAATAATTATTTGCCTTCCTGGCTCGAGACACCGCTCGACTCTACCAGGGATACCAGGACGTGGCCAGGGGGGGCTTAGCAACAAGCACTGAAGTCAGGCAAAACTGGAGGAGCATGAACCTGCAAAACAAATGAAAACGAGGTTATTCTCCAAACACATGAATACACACAGATAAGACGACAAATACTAACTCAAAGGGGAAACAGGACCGGCTGGGCTATAAATAGGGACACAAAACAAGATGCAGGTGGAACGCAAGGAAACCAGGGACAGGTGAGTGACATTAACGGGACGCGATACAAATGGAGGAGACACACTAGGAAGGGAACGAGGGAACGTGGTGAGGGTGAAAAAGTAAAGGGACAAACTAGTATTCAGGGGACGGGGATCGGGAACGACGTGCTAGAGATGAGGTGGTCGTCACAGTACCCCCCTCTCTAGGCCGAATCACCTCCTGGTGATCCGAGGGTACACGCCGTCGCCCAGGTGGACGAGGAGCCGGGGCGGTCCGGCCATGCGGAATGGAAGTCATCCATCAGCTCCGGGCTGAGGATGTCAGGCACTGGCAACCAACTCCTCTCCTCGGGTCCGTACCCCTCCCAATTGACTAGGTACTCCAACCCACCTTCGCGCCGATGTGAATCCAATAGGACACGCACGCGGTGAGCTGGAGTACTGTCCACATTGAGTGCCACAGGGGGTGTGACGAGCACCTCATCTTCATTCAAGGGACCGGACTGGAAAACCCGGTCACCCTCCTTAATAGAAGCCGTCTCTCTCCGCCGACAATCGGCACGCTCTGAGAACCTGTGAACCCCTCGCTGTATTGACGTGTGTGCGTCCTCCAACACCTGCTCTGCCAGGCAGAACCAGTCGTCCACTCCGGGAGCTGCAGTGGGGCTCCGGTCCCATGGACAAAGCGGGGGTTGACACCCGAGCACACACTCAAAAAGCCGGTGGTGGAGTGGCGTAGTGAAATCTGGGCGTACCCTGCCCAGGCGAGGAAGTCTGCCCAGTCGTGTTGCCGGCTGTGGCAGTATGCCCGGAGGAATCGGCCAAGCTCTTGAATGGTCCGTTCCGCCTGACCATTCGATTGGGGGTGATACCCCGAGGTCAGGCTGACCGTGGACCCCAGATGGCCTAGAAACGCTCTCCATACCCTGTCGGGCAGCGGGGAGAGAATGAAACGGAATGAATCGGCAGCCCTTCGAGAACCGATCCACTACAACCAGGAAAGTGGTGTACCCTTTGGAAACCAGCAGATCCGTGACAAAGTCCACTGCTAGGTGAGACCACAGTCTGTTCGGCACCGGGAGGGGCATACATTTTCCAGCTGGAAGAACACCAGGGCTTTTGGTAGTGGCGAAGACCGAACAGGGAAGTACTGATCGGCGGACGTCCTGTGACATCGCCAGCCACCAGTACTTTCGCGCCACCACCTCCAGGGTCCTCGCAGCACCTGGGTGACCGGTCGCGGGAGTTACATGAGCCCACTCTATCACACTTTGTCACAGCCCCTCTGGGACATATGTTTTGCCTGTGGGACACTCCGGAGGGACTCTCACTTCCTCATGTGCCCCCAATATTTCTTCATCTAGGGCCCACTGAATGGGAGCTGCAAAGCACTGTGTTGGTAGAATACGCTCAGGCTCTCCCGCGTCCTTTTCGGTCCCGAATTGTCGCGACAGTGCATCAGCCTTACCATTCATGCTTCCCGGGCGGTACGAGATCTGGAATTGAAAACTGGAAAAAAACTGAGCCCACGGTGCCTGCCTGGGGTTTAACCTCTTTGCTTTTTTCACGAGTTTCAGGTTGCGGTGATCTGTGAGAACCACGAAAGGCTGCTGAGCACCCTCTAGCAGGTGATGCCACTCTTCCAACGCCCCCTTCACAGCCAGCAGCTCGTGATTGCCGATGTCGTAGTTCCTGTCTGCCTCCATCAATTTCCTCGAAATAAAAGCACAGGGGTGTAATCTCCTGGGGAAGCCGTGATGTTGTGACAGAACCGCCCCTATCCCCACCTCCAAGGTGTCTACCTCCACAGTAAACTGCCGCTTTGGGTCAGGCATCCGCAGAATGGGGGCGGAGCAGAATGCCTTTTTTTACTGCTTAAATGCCTCCCAGGCAGGGAAAATCCTAGTTGTTTCAGCGATCCTCGGAGGAGGGAGGTCAGAGGGGCAGCCACTGTGCTATAATTCTTAATAAATGTTCTATAATAATTGGTTAACCCCAGGAACCATTGCACGTCTTTGACTGACGTGGCTTCTGGCCACTCAGATACAGCCTCTTCTTTTACCTTCTCCATGGAGTTGCACTCCTGGCTGATGCGGTGACTGATAAACATGATTTCCTGTTTGTGGAAGTCACATTTCTCGGCCTTCACATACAACCCGTACTCTAAAAGGCGGGTGAGCACCCTCCGGACCTGAGATACGTGTTCTGTGAATGTGTTGGAAAACACCAGTATATCATCAATATATACAATTACAAATCGATCTAGCATGTCTCTGAGAACATCACTTATGAAGCCCTGAAATACCGAGGGTGCTGAAGCCAAGCCAAACAGCATAACTTGATATTCGAAGTGGCCAGAGGTAGTGCTGAATGTGGTCTTCCATTCGCCATCCGCCCTTATGCACACAAGGTTGTATGCACTTCGGAGGTTGTAGAAGAATATTTTAGACTACCTCTGTTTTATTTATTTTGTCTTGGGCATATGTGGAGGTATAAGTGTGTTTATATGTCCCTGAGAAGGAATGTGTATTTGCACTCCCAGCAGAATGGACAGTCCATACCAGCAAGAGGCCCCTTTGGCTCACTAATTGAAAACAGATG